>JAXCLQ010048474.1:0-19653 GCA_035584115.1 Cedrela odorata | reverse complement strand
TGGCCCACTTAATATTATTTTAATTCATAATCTAAAATTTCAAAAATACCCTTGCTAGTAATAAAATTTTCATTTCTTCCCTTTATTTCTACTACATTTTTCAAACTTACAAAAATAGTCTCATACATTTACCTTATATCATTGTTTAATAACTATGAGTTGCACAAAGAAAATCACAAGTGTTATAGTTAGCTTGGTGAAGCTAATACACATAGCTTAGAAATCTTATCATGAAACCGAAACAGTCTTGGCCAATCAGACATGTGGATATGCTTGGATGCAAGTGATGAGATTGACTTGCTTTTCCAGATAACAACTTAAAGAAGTATAACTTCTAATCTTTGTTCATAATATTTAAAATGTTTAAAATTTAAAACATGCTTATGTACATATCTTGGTTCTTGGGGAGCTTTCCGCATGGTTTATGTAAAGGTTGTAGTTCCCCCACGGGGGTCGCGCAAGGAATCGTTTGCGGGCGTGCATTCCGTTCAATTCCAACTTTGTTATAGTGTCAATTATTCTGATTGGTCTATTAGTGCTTACTTTGGCTCTTTTCAGCAAAAAGGAGGTATGGTATATATTGACAGTGAGTAACGCAAATTGAGATGATATCATGAGAGAAATTGATGATATCAAGCCTTAATATACATATGTTTTTTTTATTATAACTAAGTAAAATAAAAAGGTTCTAAATGTATCTCAAAATCATGTATGAGTATGCTTAATATTACTGCTTAACAAATTTTTGTCCAAGTGCATTAAAAAGCCTACAGAATCGATACTCAAAAAGAAACAAATCGATTTGTGAGTAAACAGATTAATACAAGATCAATAACAGATCGATACAAAGAAATGAGAATATCGATATTTGCTAAGACAGTAGTTTTGAATGAAATCACCAATGCAACCAAATCGATACACGGTCTTCACAAAGAGTTGCAAAATAATTACAAAGGTAACTAGATCGATACATAAAGATCACTAGATCGATACATGGAGATCAGTAGATCGATACATGGTTTTTACAAAGAGTTGCAAAATAATTATAGAGGTAACCTGATCGATACATGAAGATCAGCAAATCGATACATGGTCTTCACAGAGAGTTACAAAATAATTATAGAGGCAACTAGATCGATACGTGAAGATAAGAGATTGATACATGGTTTTTACAAAGAGTTAGAAAATAATTACAAAGTAGACCAAATCGATATTCTGCATCAATAAATCGATACACTAAAACTCAGAAATAACTCCAGCAGAAATAAATCGATACTTTGAGAATAAAATATTGATACTTGAGATACAAATCGTACTGTTCACTTAAAGAGATTGATACATGGAGAAACGGATCGATACTCTCTCTACTTTTAAAATTCAACCGTAACTTCTGCAACATTAATGACGAATAATAAATGCACAAAATCAAGTCGTTGGACAAATGTTGCTTTATAAAAATGATGAATATAAATAGAAGATACACAATGAAGTAAAAGAATACAATCACTTGCAATCAATATTAACAAGAATCGTTGAACAACAGTTTTATACATAAACAATAAACTTTCTCTTTCTATTATAAATCTTTTAACTTTTGTGTGAGAGAAATTTCTTATGAGAGCTTATTGAAATATCCACTCTAGTATGAGAGCTAAGATCAAATATACAGTTGTAATTTGGTATTGGGTAAATCTTCACCCATACTAAAGAAGATCAATTTTTGGGTTACTTTCATCCATAGTAAAGAAGTTGTAAAGTTTCCCTTCACCTCAAAAGTAGTGTATTGAGTCTATCTTATCCCTTCAAAACAAGAAGTTAGTTGAACCTTAGTGGAAGTGATTTGCATCTAAAAGAGTGGATGTAGGCTAAGATTTGTCGAACCACTATAAAACTGTATTTGTATCTTTCTTTCTCTCTTTTACTACTGTTTTATTGCTGCACTGCATTACATACGGTTTTAATTACAAAATTTTAAAAACTCAATTCACCCCCCTCTTGGGTGTTGCTAACTGGGCCAACACAAACAACTGAGGGGAAGTTTATATTGCAGGCAAGTAAGTTCATGTTAAGGAGGAATAGTAATTTTAAATGACATGATTATTTATTATAATATCTTTTTTGTCATTTTTATATGATTATTACTTGTTTCAGTAATTCTTGATATTAACTTATCATTAGTTTGCTACAATTGTATTCATTTCTATTTTTTAAGTTGTGTATGTTTAGATTGAGACATAATTGTAGATATATTTTGTCAAAAGAATGCTAAAGGGGGAGATTGTTAAAGTTTATAGTATTGACATTTTCTAGAAACACATTTTTGTTTGTTGCACATTTCCGTTGCAACAAAACTGGACGTATTACTATTCATCCTATTTTAATTTTTACATAAAATGATTCCAAATTTATTAGTTATTTAGATAAAGTTGGACTTCAAGCATAACTAGGAAACTTGTATAGCAATTCTACAACTTAATAGAAATGAATTGTTATTAGGAAACAAGTCTTTTATTTAGGAGAGAGTACTTCTTATTTAGGAAGATCTTTTCCTTGTTGAATTAGGAAATAAAACTCACTTTAAACAAGGGTTAAAATTATATATATGTGTGTGTGTGTGTCTGTGCGCGCGCGCGTGCGTGTGTGTTTATGTGTTCTATTCTTATTGTACAACAAAATTCTTGGACTCCAAAGAGAGAGAGAGAGAGAGAGATGGCCACAAGTTTTTGTTTTCCTCCTATTCTTTTTATTTTTCAAGTTGTTAACGTCTTCCGTAGTGTTTTTAAAGTGAAAAGAACTTGGTGAAAATTATGAGTCTATAATTTATAGTTTCATAAACTTAGAGAGTGTTATCTTAAGTATGGTTAAGACGTCTTTGTTCTTCGAGAGAATGATTTGTGCTTGTTAAAAAGAGTTCAACAGCATCTAGCAATGAGATTTTGCTTAATTAAGTCGAAGGAATTTCGACACATTAAGGCAAGGGGATCTCCCTGAATAAGATCATTTAGGAAAATTCAATACAACAATAACAATAATAAGAGGAGTCTTTATTTTCTATAAGTCCATTAGTGTTTATAATCGTTTATTTCTTAGTAGATTATTTTCTCTGGGTGGATGTAGGATTGAAAATTTTGAACCACGTTAAAATTGATTGTCTCCTTTATATTTACTTGTTATGTGGTTTGTTAATTTAATTAATTAGTAAAATTAATTAAACTTAGTAAATATTTAGTAAAACGAATCTTTCATCTTTACTTTTACATATGTGTTTATCTATTTCTCTTTGATCAAGATATAACAAATTCTAACGTATTTTAATTTGTTGTTGAACAATTGTGAGTAACTAGGTCATGTGAGAGAGAAAAAATTAGATGAGGGAAAGTGATGGGAAAAAAATGAAAAATTTTTTTTTGTAAAAACGGAAGCCAGGTTTTATAGTTTCATACCTTCAATCATGAAATCAATAAATCAATTTCCTTAGCGAAGAAACGAAAAGAAAATATTTTCTTCAAGATTAATAATTAGAATTTATAAAGTTATAATTAAAGATTGAAAAATAAAGTTAAAGATTGGACTTAAATTTCATATAAAAAAAACACATCCACATGATATGCCGCCGTTTAGTTAAGGAAATATTGTCATAAAAGACAACATATGTGTGTATATATGTATATATATATATAGGTATAACCAATTGTAATAATTTCAACCAAATGATGTCATTTACGTGAACTCGTTTTTTGTCTTCTTGTCACGAACAATTTTCCATTAATTTTTGATATAATTCTGTCAAGCGATTACGATAAAAACAGGCTTCAAATAATAATGTCGATGATTGTTGACTACTGTTTTAGCGGGCATTGAGTTGATGATCAAATTATACCAAGCCTACTTGATAGAAGCATTTTAAGTACAAAAGCCCTCTGCCAAGGAATATTTTTTTCTAGTAGTGTGAATCTATATAAAAAAAGGTTGGCAATTACAACAGATGAGTTGGAGATTACGGCAAAATTGGATAAACTGAAAAAATATATGACACAGTTAAATGTACATAGCATAACCCTAGTATACATGACCTTTTTAGGCCTGAGGTGCAAGTCCAAGTACAGTTTTCAGGGGTTTTAGGCTCATAGAATGTGACAATGCAACTTTTTATTGCCATGAAATCGCATAACAAAGTACATTAAATGCTTAATGGAGCGGACGTATTGGAGCAAGTTGAGCTCAATAAATAATGAAAGCCAACATTATTGATAGTTCTAAGCAAAGAAAAGATTCATCATTAATTCTGAACGATTAAGATAATGATTGGGTACTACGTAGGAGTGACACTTTGGGTTGGTATAATTATACCATATAACTATTAATTGATGCCGGAGTATAATATAATTGATAATTGTTTAGAAGTTTAAATTTAAAATTTTTGACAAATTAATTAATTAATGATACAATTAATTATTCGAGTAATCATATCATGGTAATTAATTTATAATTTAATAAATTTATTTTATTTATTTATATTTTAAAATTTATTTAGTTATATTTGTAATATTTTAAAAGATATTTAATTATATTTAAAATAAAATTGATTAGTATTTGATTATATAACATTATTAAGATTTTAAAAAAATTAAAATATTAAAATTATTATGACAGTGACACGATTATAATTTATTTAATAATTCTATCAATAAATATTTGAAATTAGTGTTAGATATAATAATTAAATAAATTAAAATTAAATTTATTTAATATATATATTTGACAAGAATTCCTCACGTTAACCCACTCTATGTAGTGTAACGTAGGCCCAGGTTAAGAGTTTGATGGTTTATACCTTAAATCTCCTTTTGTGATTCAAAGATTTTCAAAATTCTAATATATAGTATAGGTCCATGTATGAACCAATAATTATAATGGATGTCAAAAGCCCCTTTAATTTTAAAGGAAACACGCATTTATAAAACTTATGTATTAGATTTATATTTCAACTCACTCCTGATAACATAATATATAACCTCTTAATAATAATAATTAATAAATACTAAGAATTTTTCTTTATTCAAAGTCCCTCTCCACGTTAAATGGGTTTTAAAATATAAGTAAAACAATTATTTATTTTCAAGGGATAAGACCAGTTGATTTTGATCCTTCGATCTCACACCTACTTTAAAAGGAAAACGTTCTATCAATGAACATAGATATTTAATAAAAATAATAAATAACAAAATATTATATATATATATATATATATAAAAGACTGGAGTTCTCGTTACTTAAATTTTCGAAACTAATCTATATAAATCTAATGGTTAAAGTTTTTTAAAAAATAGCATTAAATATTGTGTTTAACTCAACATTTCTAATTGAGAAAATTTTAAGTAGGACCATTCAATTAGTGAGATAAGAGAAAATTAAATACTTTTAAAAAGATAGGATCATTCGATTGGTGATGTAAAAAAAAGTTATAAATTAGTGATAAATAAATAAAAAAATTTAAAAATATTCCTCACCATATTTATTTTAATTATTTATTTTCATTCTTAATTTTTTTATCACTAATTTATTATTTTCTCTAACTTAACTAATTGAAAAGTCTTACAATGTCAACATAATGATGTGGTGGGTCATTAAGATCAACCAATTAGTCATAAATTTGTATTAAATAAAAAAAAGTCAAAAACAAAAATAAATAATTGAGAGAAAATTAAATGAGGTGAGAGTTCTTTTATTTATTTATCATCAATTCATAATTTTTTTCTAATATTAGTAATTAAATAGTACCACCATGTAATAAAATTATCTTAGTTAAGACTCTCTTCTGTCTACGGATAAATTATAAAAAATTAAGTCAATACAACTCATCCTAGTACTAGTACGATAAAAATAAAACAATTTCACAATTGAGAAGTTATCAAGAATTTCACAATTGAGAAGATAAAAATAAAAGAAATTCACAATTGAGAATTTATCAAGAATTTCACAATTGAGAAGTATCAATTATCTAGTACCTTTTAATATAATAGAGTTTGGCATCGAAAATATAATATTTATAAATTATACCTTTCAATAATAGGTATTAGCTTTTGTTTTGATGAATATAATTATTTTTAACTATATAAAATAAATACCATTAGTTTTCTATTAAATATTTTAAATTTTACAATAAATCATAACTCTTACAAATTTAAGAATAATTAATCGAAGGTTAGCTAACAAAATTGAAGAAAAAAAATCATAATCTTATTTTATAATATAAATACATAATCTTATTTTAAATATTCAACTCATTTTATTTACATCTTGTCTAATATTTAACATATATAAACACTTAAAGAAAATATATGTCAAAATACTAAATTTTAAATATTTTAAAAACCAACCACTTAATATTTACGGTCACACATATAAAATAATAATAAAAAAATGCACACTATTCCCACATGTCCATTTAAGTATATTCAAACTAGAGTGGAATTTAGATCCATTCAGGTACCAAATAAAATATAAAATAAAATAAGCATGAGCTAAGTCTTAACACAGCTCTGGCGCCAGCACAAAGTCAAAACAACGAATGCTTCCCTCCTTTTAAATAGTCCCCTCAAAAGCCAAGGAAATTGGTTTCTTCAGAGTTATGCAGGCCTTCTTGTAATTTGGTCTTGAAATCAAGCGACCCCCTCTTCTTTTTTTATTCCCCTGCATGTTAAGTTTATTTACCTTTTCAACTTGTAGACCATACATTGATTCCACAACTCTCTTGATCTCAATCTGTCTAATATTATTAAAAATCAGATAAATCAAAGAGAATTGAACAACTGCTTGTTTCCCATCTTTCTGCACTGCAACCACAACAAACTCATCTGTTACACAATGCAGCGACTGAGCTGGATCTTTCATATTAATCACACCAATCAGAATGCACAATAGTTACAAACATACCCGAAATTTGCAACTTCCTTATGCAAAACTCAAAGCTTAGTGAAAATGGCAAAGAATTTACCAATGATTGAAGTGGAATATGAAAAATGTAAAGACAGAAATCTATTCAATATCATCCAACTAATTCCTACTATTTTCTCAAATCTACCAAACGAGAACATGACAACTCAAAAGAAAAATAAAGAAAAAACAATGATAACAATGCTGACTACAGCTTGCATCATACACTGCCCACTACCATCACATGTTGAGGAAAACTGGAAACTAGGAAGTAACTTGTACGTCGATAATATACAATATTAATATACACAAGAAGTGAAATTGAACTAAATTTTCGGGCCGGTTATGTCCAAGCACCTTCTTCTACTCCTCATTGGTGCATCCAGAATTCATACTTCCCATTTCCCATGATCCAAGCTTCCAAAAGGTTCAGACCATCCAATCCAAGATGTCATCACCAAATGCAATGCCCAAGCACTTGCAAATCAATGAATTTACTTTCTGAAAAGTTTAGAAATTATAGACAACGATTTGAAGAGGAGAACAAAAAGACCGCTTAGTTTATGGAAATTAAGGTACAACCATGAGAACAGAGTGTTTTCTCTTCTTTATATTCTCAACTGACTGTGGTCGCTTCATAATATAAATATATACATTGACATTAAACAAAAAATTAGTTGCCAATTCATGCACAAACAGACAAAATCCAAAATATTTTGATTTCTGCAATTTTTTGCACTCCTCTACTCTGTTAAATGCTTAGACTAATATAAACCCAATTGCTTGTAATTTAATGTTATGTGTATTGATATCTTATATGTATATATAAATAAAAGAAAAACAAATTTAGCGCAGGTACAAACAATCACATTGTCTATTTCAGAATAAAAAAGTCAAGATTTTGACACTTGACATATCAGTAATGAAGTCAAGAACTTGTTAATTACCCAAGCTTCCTCCATTAACATAGCAAAATAGAAACCAATTAAACCATAAAATATAATGTTCATGAATGCTTTATCAAGTAGGAGTTTGAAGAACCAAATAAAAACCCAATCCAGAAATCTACTAGTTTATGCTAATATTGAATGAAGTAGGCACAATATTAGAAGGAAATCTTTATCATATAATATGGGCTGTTACTTGCAAAGGCCAACCAATCAAAACCCCAGTCCTATTGTAGAATCCAGCCTCACATTTGTAAAATGAAAATCACCTCCGTTCATCAAGGTACAAAATGATTAAGCAACCAAAGGCATTTACAAATTCATAAGAAAAATGAGTGAGAATAGCAATGATCAACATGGAAAAGTCCAAGCCACCTTGCCTAGACACAATCTGGAAATGTTTCTTAGCCAAGAAAGCATTTGAATACACTCATCAAATACTAAAATAGTAAATATAAATGTTAAGGTTAACAAACTACATAGATCAAATAACTGTCTGAAACATTATATAGGTTATCATAATATTTTACTATGTTTTCAGTTTTCCAGCAATGTTCTTCAGTAAATTGTACAAATAATGAGTCCTATAACATTAAAAAAGCACTCAAATGTTTTAGATATTTTGCATAAAACTCAAGTTGCATTAAATTTTGAAAAAGAAAAGCAGAACACCCACAAGCCAGATTTCAAAAATATGCCAGGTAAAGATCTGTAAAACCTTGTTTGGTTACCAAGAAAATTTGATGTATCAAATTCCCAACCGTCTACTCGAGTACTTAGTAATTGAGAGCTTTTCCAACAATATCGCATCAGACAACAGTTAAAGAAACAATATTTTTTTATCCTTCAAGCTTTTGATCATTAAAAACGAAGTAAAAGATGATAAAATAAACAATTAAACAGTAAAACTCCAGCCTTTCCAGTATTTCCCCAACAATCGAAAAAATTTCCAAAGAATGGGGGTAAAATGTATACAGGCATATCATTTAATCAAATCGACAATAACCATAAGATTAACTGAAAAGAGGGTAGGTAAAAGTAAAGGAAAAGAAATGAAATCGATGAAAACAAGCAGTTACCTTGGAATTGCAGTTACATTAAAGGGTTAGGTCGGATCTAAAGTCATGAGCCCGCCATAGATTCGGGCTAATCCAAGCCTACCATGGTCGAGCCCAAGATTGTGTCCTACAAGTTCACTTAACTTAATATTTTTATTATAATACCTTTATATTTGGAGATGTTACCAGCATGTGACAAAATCCTCTATCACCCTAAGTCTTTTCCTTTGTATGTATGAATACGTACATTGCTTCTCAAACTAGAAACAACATCACATATAATGTATAAATCACATAAGGGCGATAAGCTCAATCATGAAATATATAAAACTTTCAATGTATTACAATATCTTATACTGTAAAGTAAATAATGAAATCTAAATACAACTCTAATACATACTACTATCTAAACCAGGCACGACTCTGTGCATGACGGACTCATAAACCCTAGTGACTGCAATGTGTATCATTTTCCTTTGTCTATATCTCTGTTGTACTGAAAATTTCTTTCATTGTTTTTAATTTTCTGTCTAGCCTACAAAGCTAAAAAGGTGAGGAGATGAGTCATAAGGTCCCAATGAGTAGATAAAATGAAATGAGAAAATATAAATGAAGAGTAAGAGTATAAAATTTTAAAGTATAACATTTTATCGTAATTTAAAACCATTCACTTATAATCAACAAAGTAATATGAAGTATTTTTTATGTATAAAATCTGTGAATGATCAATTTAAAAATCTCTAGGCTTGTCAGGAAATTATCCCTTGTGACATACCCTGGTGCATATCGAGTTGACATCTCGAAATTTGTTAATATGTTATTTTATATCAATTTATAGAATAAAATCACTAAGTTCATTCATTAGGGTTGGCTTGGATAAGAGGTGCGGTACAAACACCAATTGATTAGCAATAATCTCTCATTTATCTCACACTAGGTGACAAAGGCAAAAATGAGTAACCCCTTTGGGAAGCTTACCTTTTCCTTGGTCCATCCTTCAAGACTTTGTTCAATTTATCCTCTTTGAGAAGCTCATCCATCATGGTCTATCTTTCAAGGATTATGTAACATCTCCCTTACTTCTTTCTCTAGTAAGGGCAGAACATCTGCAGATGTGCTCTTATCGAGCACTTTACACCAAAACTCAAATAATAAAATTCTTATAACAATCTTTCAATATATTTATTAATTTCTAACATGAAATCAATTTATCATACATCAATCCATCCACATAACAGTTTATAAAGTTTTTAAACATTTTCTAAGCTTACTCTTACTCCAACCAAATTAATTTCAAATATATAAAATATTCATAAACCCTAAATCCATAAAACAACTAAACAATTTCAATCAGGTCCCAAAAAATTTTATTCAATCATTTTGTTCTAAATAAGTAACAATAAAACTATTTCTTAATGCACAAAACAATAAGTTTTGTAATATAGTATAAAAAGATGAAAATATGTAAAGATCCACTCAATTCGAGTTTTCAAAACATTTATAATTCAAATATTTTACATAAATAATATTTTAAAAAATAAAATATTCACTCATTGGTTTGTGCTTAACCTCATCCAACTCATGGCATCGTTGATGGTTCACTATTTACAAATATATATGTAGAACTCACAATTTTGATATAAATTGAATTTATTAAATTTTAAATTAATATTAAAGTTTCGACATAGGTTGTGAGAAAAATTAATTGAGGTTGCGCATACATAATTAACCGAAATTGAGGTATAGAATATAGTATATATCTAAGTATGTGATTATTATCTCCAAAATTTTTTTTCTATATTTTAAAAATGCATTGATTTCATTAGGTGTTGGGGTTGTAGGAAATTTATATGATAAAAATAAGTCTTTAAATTAATTTAAGAAGGATTATTTTATGTTGGGCCAATTATTAAAATATATAATGGAGATTAAAAACCTAAATTAGGTTTAGACTAATTTTTATTTAAGAAATGATCCCAATTAAGAATTAAATATCCAACCCATATTTAAGTAAAAACCCAAGCCCAAATTACTTTGTTTAGTCACCATAAGACTAGAATTGTTTAGTAAAAATTTAGTTAAAAAGAAAGGAAAATTGAGACAAGGTGTATACATGTAAGGCATGGGAATGAAACAAAAAGGGTGAAAACGAAGTGCAAATTGAACTTTAATGATACTACATAACCAGGCCCACATACTATGATATATAAACAATCAATTTCCTTTATTTAGTTAACATTTATTCATTTAGAAAATAAAGAAAACACAAAGAACTAAAAACAAGATTAAACCCAAATGGAGCTCCATGATTAGTCACTTGCAATGATATTTAAATACCTATTTTTTTCTATTTTGTAATTATCTTCTTCATTTGGAATAGGCTAGAAACGTAGAAAAGTTTTGAGAAGGTAGGAGAAAATGGGAGAAGAGAGGAAAACCGGGAAAACAAAGAAGGGGAGAAGAAAAATAGAGAGAGGAAGGAAGCTAGGCAAGCAAGAGAAGGAAAATTTTGCTGTGAATGGTTGTGATAATGGGTAATGAAGAAGATTTGATTTTTTTTGAATTTGTGTGATTGCTATGTTGTTTGTGGTTTTGGTTAACTTGATAAGTTGTTTAAATTGCTAGAAAAGAATTGAGAAAGGAAGAGTGTTAGGCTAAGAGAGAAGAGGGAGATCAAAACAGGATGAAGTAGTTGGTGCTTGAACGTGAAATAAGAAGGAGCTAAAAGGAAAAGCATGGACGGGAGAAATGGGAAAGCAAAGGGAAGTGATGTTGGATGATCAAAGGAGGAGAATCCGTGAAACCCAAGAGGACAAGGTGAGAATGTGAATAAATTGCTACTAATTTTGAATTGTAGATTTGTGTTTTTCCATAATTTTGCATGATTTATATGTAAAACTTAGTGTTAGGTGGCTTGTGATTTTGAGACCACGTTGATAATACATAAGTCTCTTCTATGGCAGTGTATGATGTTGAAATAAAAACCAAATTTAGCATATAATGATCTGCATTATGAGGTATATGACAGCATGGGGGTTGTGTTGTGCATGGGAATGGTGAGATTGAAGTATTCGTGGTATTGTGTATTATTTATGTAAGGAAATTATGCACTTGTGATTTATTGGTTGTATAAAATGTTGACAAATGCATATGGTAGTAATTTTTTTATGTATATGGTTATGTTTTATGTGTAAGAATGGAATAATCAAAGAGCTAATAATGTACGGGTGGTGGTGTGGTTGCTAAAATTTCGAATGCTTGCTAGAAACTTGACATAGGCTCTGTATTTGGTTAATAAAATAGGTTCTAGACATCCAATTAATGCACCATAAAATTATAGAGAAACTAGACACAATTAAGAGTAATATAGTGAAAATTTAGAAAATTTCAAGATAAGGTGTGTTTCTAGAAAATTTAGGAAGGTGGCTGCCCTGTAAACATTTTGGTTTGCCAAAAATGATGAGTAGCGGACAAAAAACCCAATACGAAATAAGGTTCCCAACATCGGTTTGTAGTACCGTAAAATTTTTCATATTCTAGACACATAGGGAGATAACATATCAAAAATTTAGGTCTATCGGAATGGAATTGAGTTCCCAGAAATTATCGGAAGTAAGTTATACTGTTTTGGCACTGCACACTGTTGCATATCTGCATAGTGTGTAGTAAATTTATCACATAACTCAATCATTAGAAATTGAAATTAGGATCCGTAAAAGGCTTCGGAAACTAGACATAACAATGAAACACAGTCAAAAATTAAATTTTTGTATTTAGGAACGAATTCCCAAAAAAATTAGAGAATCTCACTTCCCTGTTACAAAATTCGGTTGAAACAATATTTGATTAATTAAGTATAAGTTTGGTTATAGAAATCCAAATGAAATACCATAAAAATTCATGTAATCTAGACATATAAGGGATGAAAATATTAAGAATTTGATTTAAAATTCATTACCGATTGATACCAGCAAAAAGATGAAATTACCCTTGTCGCAGATAGATGTTGTTTGGAAAAAATATGATAGAAATTGTGATTTTCCCAAAGTAGGTAACGATAGTCCGAGACTCTCATATTGTCTATTAATAATTTAGGCCACGTGCAATATATTTCTTAGTTTATATAGCAAGTATGTGATATTTCAGGTTTTAACGAAAGGACATGTATTGTAGATAGTCGACCTAATCAACTATCGTCGTGGCTGCAAGTTAGAAATGGTTTGGCACAAATCGGTTAGTAGATATTTTATTTTTCAAAATATTATTTATATAAAATGTTTGATTTATGAATTTTTTAGAAAAATCTATTGAAATTAATATTTTATCGTATATTTGAAAAATATGGTTTGGAAGAAATATTTGAGTTTTATATGTTTTGAAATTTAATTGAATTGTTAACCTGTTTGTGTCATGCCCCGACTCTAGGGTCTACCTGTAATAATCGTCACAGACCCTCCTAATACAATCTATACATCCCGAATGTATTAAGAGAGCCTATAAGGCTTTCCTGTCAATAACCAAAACCTAAAAATAGTTTATAAAAATAAATTTTCATCCTTCGGATCATTATCATCAAAGAATTGATCTCCGTGATCAATTCATCCACAACATGATCGATTAATTTAAATTGAAAATTTAGAAAATCATTTACATATAGATTGAACAAACTAATAAATTATTATGTAACCATTTAGTTTACCATTTCTCTTTAAAAGAAAATCCAACTACAATAACCCAAGAAAATAAATATCGAGTAAAAATATATATCCAGTAGACCCAAATCATCTATGTGAGTTAAGAAAGAAAAACCTACCCGGAGTGTCATATGCTCTCTATCGCTACCACTAGCTCAACGAGTACTAGGGCTCATAATATGAAAGCCTTAATTGAAAGGAGTGAGTATACAACTATACTCAATGAATAAATGCATACATACATATATACATACATGCATATGCATTTTCAAATTCTCAAATATTGAGATTTCATCAATATCATGCTAGAAAATATATAGGTACATTTTCATTTATAACAAATGAATGTAAAATAGATTTTAGGTTTGCATTTAATTTTAAACAACCAAATAGGCTGGCTATATTCTCTACTGCTATCTTGGCCGAGGTAACGTCGAAATCCATCAGTAAGTCTTTAAGCATAAAAGCAATATGCAATGAATACTTATAAAATAGAAAACTATTTCTTATGCATTGTAAAATCGTTTATTTCATATAAAACATACATTTATAAAATTTATAGCCTATCTCATAGATGTTGGCCCGAGTAGTCACTTGATGATAAAGTGGCTATCTTCGTCATATTCGTCAAATTCATGAGATCCCTATCAAGCGGCCAGGACTTTTTATGTGGCTTTTATAACAGCATATATGTGCTCGGCGTATAATGGGCACATACGTGCTCGACACATAGTGGGCTTACCATGGACTTCTCCCTTATACTAGCCTCACTGCGGCCCATCACCTATGTGGCCTCTCATAGGTCCTTCTATAGGCTACCTCCTTGTATATACAATAAATAAACTGGCCTACTAGCCATACAACAATACCCGACCTTAACGACCTCACCAATATACATACATAATTTAAAACAACTCATTTTCAAATAATGATTATAATTACATTAATAAATCAGGCCTCCCCTAGCCGTTCAGCATGTATATCCTAACAATTTCGAAACGCAGACCAATTAATACATTATCCCAATATCAAAATTTAATCACATAAACACATGTTCATTTCTCATTTTATTTTAACAATAGAAAACACCTGTTTAACACACAAGCAATACATATATATGTAACATGCACATATATATTTACATAATTCATGCAAGTATAAATTTATTCACTACAAAATAGAGGGTAATCACTCCCACTATGTGTCCTTGTGTCTACTCGGTACATTAATTGGGATATCAAAACTTAGTATCACACATGCATATATTTATAAATTTCAAAATTCAAATAATTAAATGCTATTACACGTGAGAAACGTGGATAAATTTCTTTTATTGATACTTGACACATTTATCGAGGCTTAACTAACTAGGTCATTTATCCGATTTTCATCAATAAAATCCTATGGCTGTAAATGTTCTATATTTCACATTTTCATCTATAACGAAATGTAAACTTATAATATTTCTCATTTTCGTCTTAAATGAAATATGCCCATTCCAAATAATCATTCAACACATATACAATTATTATATACTTTCAATTATCCCGGTTTATCACACAAAGCTAGATTTCCTACGCGACAATTAACGTAAGTTTTCAGGTAAACAATAACCCTAGATTTCAACGTGCTCAAAATTTTAGAAATTAAACTTCTAATAGTTTAATAGGCTTACCTTTAGCCTATAGAAGTTCGTAAAACCTAAAATCGTCAATTAATAGGAAAACTCCCAATTTTGTTTTAAAACCCTAATTTTCTTTCATGTTGTTTCTTGCCCTTTTTTAGTCCAAATGTGGAACTACATTGTAGAGGAGAAAATGGCTAGTGACTAGGTAAGCAAGATTCAACTGAAATTTAAAGGATTTGCTTCAATTTGTGGGGAAATTAGAAAGAGATAGTGAGGTAGAGTGTGTTTAGAGAAAGAGAGAAGAGGAAACATGAATGAAGATCTGTGAAAATGAATTCCCCCTCTTAGGTTTATATACATGCAGGTGAAATGACTGAGTTGTCCTTGGTAATCTTTAAAATTTCTTAATTGCTGTTCGAAATTTTGCCCAAATTTTTGTTCTGTCGACCCTTTTGGTCGACGATTTTAGCTAAAGTGTTGACACTTCCATAGAGGGATCGATACTTTTAAAGTTAGTAGCCTTCGAAATTTTTCTAGGAAAAAGTGTCGATAGTTTTGAACAAAGTGTCGACACTTTAAGGTAAAGTGTTAATATTTTTAAAGGGGCTGATATTTCCAAGTAAAATATCGACACTTTGCATGTTGGCCTCTCTGGTCGATATTTTTACTTTAAAGTATCAACACTTTGCAAAGTATCGATACTTTCACTTGAAAGTGTCAACATTTTAGGCCACAAACAATTCAATACTTAGTTCAAATTTCCAACTGACACCGATCATTCCATAACTCAATTCTGTTTGCCTTTTCCATTAATTTCTTAAAATAAAAGTCATACAATGATTATTTTATCCCTATGTTCGGAGAATAGGGTTTAACAGTTTGTATAAATCCAGTGTTTATAACTGTTATATTGAAATGAAAATCAATCTGATTTGGAGTAAGAGTAATATTTAAAAAATGTGTTAGATATTCATGAACTGTTTCCTGGATGGATGATTTGTGATAAATTAATTCTTGTGTTGAAAATGAATAAACATACTGAAAAAGTGATATGAATTTTCTTGATTTAAATCTTGGTGTATAGTGCTCAGTTGGAGCGCATTCCATCTGTACAGATGTTCCATCCTTATTAGGGAGAGGTATAAGGGAGAGGATACAGTCTTTCGGACATAGGTAAAATTCCCAAGAGGTTCGATTTCTGTGAGCTAGGGGTCTACTAGGCAGTAATGATCGGGCCAATGTGGTAGATGGGACTATTACAAGATAACTGGATAAGTTGATATGTTACACCGTATCTCTTATCCAGGCTAACGCTAACGAGAGGGCTAATAAAATTATTTTATATACTGATACAAAAAAATTTGTTAGTGGGTCTCGAGATGTCTACCAGGAATGTCTCTAAAAATTGTTTCCTGGCAAGCCCAAATAATTTTATTTGAATATCCACAAACTGATTTTATATAGTGAAATTATTTTATTATGCTTCATTGATTAAAGTGAATATTTTTAATTTAATGTGGTATGTTATATTTTAAAACTTGTGCTCTTACTTCTCATTCATATTTTCTTATTTTAATCTTATCCACTCACTAGGTCCTTAGGACTCACCCCCCCTCAACTTTCAGTGTTGCAGGATGGACAAAGATGGACAAGTAATTAGAAGAAAAAGAAAAAGGAAAAGGATTCAGTATAGTAGAGACACGTATAGAGGGCAAGGAGTACACATTGTAGTCATTAGGGTTCATGGGTTCATCATGCATTGAAAGTCCTGTATGGTTTATATTAGAAATATGTCTTAGAATTATAATTCGAATTTATTATGTTTTTTAAAATATAGATAATGTTGTCATGAATTGAAAATTTTATTTATTTCATAATTGGCTTATCTCCCATATGTGTATTATGTATTGTGTCTCAAAAGTTGATATGAATTTATAAATTGTATATGCATTCAGATAGGTTAGAAAGAGGTTTAAAGTGACAGTAGTATCCGTTACCTGCCAATAACATCTCTAGGTATGGGGGTGTTACAACATATCCCTTATTAGAACTCATAATCACATATACTTGACATATACACAAATAGATATATTTTATATAACAATAATACTTAATAAAATCAAAATGTCTTAGACCCTTGTTACTTTTAATTTTCTAGGAACTCGTTTCTTAACAAAATGGTTTAATTTTTAACTATGTTATTTCTTGTTATGTCTAATTTCTGTAGCCATTATAGATCTTAATTTCAAATTCTTATATCCGAGTTATAACTAATTTAATACACAATGCGTAGACACGGGGCAGTGTGCAGTCCCAAAATAAGGCACTCACTTTTGGAATTTACTGCAAATTTGTTTTACATGAAACAAGTTGATTTTTGGATATGTTATTCTCCCATGTATTTAGTTTTCACCGAATTTTACGACGCTAAATTCATATATTAGGAACACTATTTTGTTTTAGGTTTTTCGCATGCTGTTTAGAAAATTTTGATAAACTGAATGACATACAAGGTAACCAAGTTGCTAAATTTTATGAGAACTCACCCTATACGAAAAATTCTAATTTTTCAATATGTCGCTTATTGTCGTATCTAATTCTTTAGAATTTTACGATTTATAATTTATTTTATAAACAAAATACTAAGTTTGAGTTAAAAATTCCAACAACCTATCACTACCCCTACCTTACCAATTTTCATTTCTATGATTTTACCACCAATTCTATACATCATTAACACTTTATTTTCATATTTCTTATGCATTCAACAAAATCAAAACACTACCTTATGGATGTATAATTACTACTAACATCTTTCGCAAGTCCACATCTAAATTTCATCACAATCTTTACATAAAACATTGCCATATACATTTAGAACATTCATTGCCATACACTTATAAAATCCTCGCTGCCCATCACTTCCAAAACACACACACAAATACATAATTTACAATTCTGTCCTCTATACATCACAAATCAAGAACTAGATTTTTCCTAAATTTTTCCTAAATTTAAAAAGATCTAGAGAATTTCCCTTACCTCTTGTGAAGCAACTTTATCTTCCTCTTCCCCCTTCTCCTTCTCCCTTCCTCTTATTTTTTTTTCTTCTTTCTCCTTCCTTTCTTTCCTCTCTCTTGGCCACCTTCTCTTCCTTCCCCTTTCTTTCCTTTCTCTCGGCAATTTCTTCTCTTTATGTGTTTTGTTTCCCCTTTCCTTCTCTTTCGTTTATTTCATTTGCTCTCTCTTGCCATAAATTCATTTTGGCCCTTTTTAGATGTCTTGATTTATCTAAAGAAAAGTAGAATATTCTAGAATTTCTGAGATTTAATTTACATAAAAATTGGGCTTGGGCTTAACTAAATAGATTTAGGCCTACATGTATGTGTGTGCATATATATATATATATATATATTTAGTATAAATTGGTCTTGAGATGGGTGCTTGAAGATGGCTTAAAATTGGGCTTAATAATGATTTTTGGGCCATTCTTTTAGTTTTGCACTTTTGCCCCACTTTTGTAGCAAATTTATATTTCTTCCCACATTATTTTCCATAAATTAACACATCGACCCTTTAAGTTTTGAAATCCTTTCATTCTAGTCAATGATATCTTGTATTAATTACCATTAGAATTTTTTGGGCCATTACATTTACTTATATTATAATGTTTGTTTTACTTTTTTTTTCTTTATTACTACCATTATTTATTTTTTTCATTCATTTTATCAATTTTAACTCATATGTACATATATGTGTGTGTTTTGATATTCTGTTATTAAAATAAATAAATAATTAATTATTTATAAATTTTACATCTAAATATTATAACATTAATTATAGAAATGCCATGAATATGTTAAAAAAATACAAAAAAATTCATTATGTAATTGGAAAATACACCACTTATAACAAAAAAAAAGAATAAAAATAAATAAATAATATTTATATATCAAATAAATTTGACCCATTTGTTTTAAATCAATTTAACGTACAAATTATAACATAAATAAATTAATTTTCAATTAAATGGGTGAGGAAAAGAAGAAAGCAATTTTTTGGGTTAGCATCGGCCAGAAGGCTGACCCAAGCACAGGTTCAACACAGCCCTTGTTGACCGAGCTTTTTGGACCGTGCTGAGCTGCATGTTTCCTAAGCTAGCCTAGCCTGGCCCAGCACAAGTACTGTACGGATATGGGTCGGCCAAGCACGTATGTCACGCCTCGAACTTGGGGTTTATTCATGACAACTGCCACAAACCTTCATGATACACTATATATACCCAAAATGTATCAAAAGAGTCTGTAAGATTTTTGTAACACCCCATTCTTATACTTATTCAATCAATCATTATTATATAATACTACATCATTTCATACAAAGAGTGTTAC
>JAXCLQ010048453.1:8669-19656 GCA_035584115.1 Cedrela odorata | reverse complement strand
AATAATTGAATTTTGGACTTAAAATAGTGTTATTTGCTTAGGCCTAAATTTAATTTCATAAAATTATGTTTTGGATTAAGAAAATAGTGACTAGATTAATTTTAATTTTGGGTAATGAATAGTTAGGCCCAAATATAAATTAGGCTCATTTAAATTATTAATTTTGGGTAATGAATAGTTAGGTCTAAAATACAAATTTGGCCCATTTAAATTATCATGAAACCTTGACCATTCATTTGGCATAATTTTAGTCATGTTTTGTAGTTTAGATAAGGATGAATATGGGCCAAGTTAAGTGGAAAAAGTGGTGGCAAAATGTGGTCCATTGGATTTGTTTAAATTGATCCAAGCTATCTATGTGTTTAATTAATTAAAATATTAGATTTTTTACTTTTCAAAATTGGAAGCAGAAGAGGAGTTCATGTGTAAGAAGAGAAAGAGAGAAGGAAAAAGAAGAGAAAACATGAGGGAGAAAGGGGGAAGAAGAAAAGAAAAAGAAAAAGAAAGAAGAGAAAAAAAGAGAAGAAAAGGAAGAAAGAAGAAGAAGAAAAAGAAAATTTGGTGAGTTTTTCAAATTTCACATATTGGGAATTTTATTGTTTAGCAAGCTTAGAATGCTATTTAAATTTATATTATTAGTGTTAAATTGTAATTTAGGAAATCAAATATGAATAATGTTTAATATGTGCTTATAATGGGTAGAGATGATGTATTGTTGAATTGAACTTGAAACTCGGCGATAAATCGGACTAATTGCAGTTTTTGATATGCCGAGTTTGTGTGAAATGATTAGGAACGCTTAGTACCATGTTTTATGTTCATTTCATAAAGATATCAAAGAGTTTAAATTCTGAAAATTTTGGGTACTTGATGATGTACGGTGTTGTCGGAAAAACAATTAGCAAAAAACGTCAATATTTGACTAGTTTCAAAATTTTTCGCCAAAAGTATTTTTTGAAAAATTGTTGTGAGATATATATATATATATATATAAGAAATATTGGAATTGAGTGAATGTGGTGATGAAATTATTTTAGGAGTTAATTTTAGGTACGCGACATTGATGTAAAAACATAATCGAGGAAATCGAAAAATTGAAGTAAGTAAATTATGCATGTATTTTATTTTTTTGAAATTATGCGATATTTGAGTATGTTTTGATATTTTAATGAGAATTTGTGAATTTTCAATATTTTGTATACCGATATCGCATTTATGAAATGAATACTGAAACATTGTCAATGTGTAAAGCTTAGCAATGAAAACGTAATTTTTTATGACTCCAATAGTTAGTTAATGCTTATTCTGATCTAGTCAAGTCTCGTGACCAAGGCAGAACTTGCAAGCTAGTAAAAATTCTATTTAACGTGCATTGCACGTTTCAGTTATATGAAAATGTAAAATATTTGCTATATGCGGAATCAATAATTATGTTCTTGATCCGGGCCACCGTGAGTGCAGGTGACACCAACTGACTGAGCCATTCTAAAAATATTTATACTATGAATTTGCTTCTGTGTAATTGCAAAGTTTAAAAATGCATTGATTTGTTTGAGCATTTATATTCTGTATCATATTGACATGTGAAAATTTGCATGGTTTACTTACTGAGATTGTATCTCACCGTTTGTTATAAAAAAAATTATTTTTCGGAGAATAACACATAGAAGTGACAAAGGATGCGTGTGAGGTTAGTTAGACGTAAATGAAATTTTTAGGTACATGTAATTAATATTGTAGTTGAGTGACGAGGAGTTGTAATATGTGTAATTTTATATGTATAAAAATTATTTACAATTATAATTGTTTAGAACTTATGTAATAATGGTATAGCATTGTATAGTTAATGTGAGATGACTTTGGGTTTGGAAATATTATGGAAGTATGTATGGACAGGGTGTGATAGTTTTAGTAGCTTCCTTCTCATTTTTGTGGTCAGACTCTTACCCTTGGGAGGTAACCATAGGTTTCCAACTAAGAAAATCGCTTTCTTCTTTCTCATGAGTATATGTATACCTAAGTACAATATCTCTTCGAGGAGCAACAAAAATGTTTCACAACTATGGATGTTTCTCCCATTTTAGGAGTGCTCTATTACTCTTTGGTAATGAAGTCTCTACTGTGGAAAACTAAGAATGCATGAAAAGGATGATAAATTGGAATGATATTTTTCAAATTTGAAAAAGGGAAACAAACTCTCTCCCTCTCTCTCTCTCTCTCTCTCTCTCTCTCTCTCTCTATCTAATTTGGTCAAGCAAGGATTCAAAGTTCAAGAGTTTGATTCTCTATGAGACCTAGCATTTAAAAGGTTCGTCTTCACCACACATCACCAAAGGTTGGTAATTAAACTTTAATTTTATTTAATTTGATAAAATTGAATCCTAATTGCATGTTTAATTTGATTAAACCCTAAATTGCATGTTAATTATTTAATCAAAACCTTCAAAAGAGATGATTTCTTGGTGTAGGAATTGTCAATGCCTAATAAATGCATTCATGAATCTTGCAATTAACTTTAAGCTTGCTTGTTGTGACTTTTTTCTTGGTGTAGAAATTGCCAAAGCCTAATAAATGCATTCTTAGATCTTGGAATTGACTTTAATCTTGCATGTTGTAACTTCTTTCTTGTTATAGAAATTGTCAAACAAGTGAGGTGTCATTGACCCAAGTGAGTATAGTTAAATCAAGGAAATAAATGGGGTTTTTAAATGGGGCTTGGGTCGAATGGGCTAAAGGAAACTTGGGGGTTAGACCGAATTGGGTTTTGGTGTATAAGTGTATTTAGGCCAGGTAAGTTAAGGTATTTATGGACTGGTATTTGGTTGGGTTAGGATGAGTGTTGATGGGTTGAGTGTTTAAGGGATTGGTTCCTTGATTTGTATCATCCTTCCCAGGTTAGAGAGAATTTATCCTCAAATTCAGAAGGTTTTCATCCTTTAAGTGTGGTGAAAGATCCCCCACTTTAAATGTAGCCCATACTCTACTCAACTCATCAAGTAAGGCCACCTTATATGTATTGTCACCTACCCTTTCAATGATCTCAAAAGGTCCATTGACTTTAGGAACGATCTTACTTTTTCTCTTAGAAGGAAACCTTGTTTTCCTCAAATGTAACCAAACTAAGTCTCGGGGTTAAAAAATCGAAGGCTTCTTATGCTTGTTTTCCCTCCTTTCGTAGTCTTCATTAGCTTCCTCTATTCGCTTCTTGACTTTTTCATGAAACTTTTTCATCATTTTTATCTTCTCAATAATATCCTTAGGAACTTGAAAATCAATTGACAATGGGGTAAGATCAATAGGGGTGAGAGGGTTAACACCATTAACAAACTCAAATTGACAGTGGCTTTTGGTATTGCTTAGTGACCGATTGTAAGTGAATTCAACTTGGGCTAATTTCAATCTCAATTTTTCAAGTTCTGACCAACCATGATTCTCAACAGATTACCAAATATATGATTTGTAACTTTCGTTTGACCATTGGTTTGAGGTTGGTGGGAAGTATCAAAGAGAAGTTTTAAGTCAATTTTACCCTATAAGCTCATTTAAAAGTGATTGAGAAACTTTGTGTTCTGATCCAAAACTATTGTTCTTGGATTACCATGAAATCAAACTATCTCTCTAAAGAACAACTCTGTCACTTAAGAAGCATCATTCGATCCACCGCGAAGCATCATTCAATCCACCACAACCATAACAAAATCTTTCCCTCTTTGAGTCTTAAGGAGAGTAACCACAAAATCATACTCAAATCCTTCCAAATCTGATTCGGAATAGGCAAAGGTGTATAAGGCTCAGACTTGAAGTGTGCTTTAGCTTGTTGACAAGTACCATGCTTTGCAATAATAGCTTAAACATTCTCCAACATTTTCGACTAATAAAAGTGCTCTTTTAGCAATCCTATGGTCTAATAAACATCAAAATGATCTGCCAACCCACCTCTATGTGCTTTTTTAATCAAAAACTCTCTATATGAGCCCTTGGGAACACATAACCGATTTTCCTTAAATATAAAACCTTTTTGAACCATGTACTCTTCAAAAGTACCCTCGGAACATTTTTGAATTAGATCATGCATTCCAAATCATGAACATGTTGATCCATCATTAATTAAAAACCCAAAACTCTTGTATCAAGTAAAACAAGTATAGAATACCTCTTATTAAGTGCATCAACAATAACATTGAGCTCTCTTTGTTTATAATAAGAAACAAAAGTGAATGATTGCAAAAACTCTACCCATTTGACATGCCAAGGATTAATTTTGTGTTGCCCATGAAGACACTTCAAGGCTTGATGGTCTAAATGCAAAATGAATTATTTGGGTATAAGATAGTGACTATAATGATTAAGTGCCCTCACAATAGCATAAAACTTGTTGTTATAGGTAGAATATCTTCATTTTGTGTCATTTAACTTCTCACTAAAATAAATAAAATGTCATTTGCATTGAGTAAGAACAGCACCGATTCCTACTTTGCTTACATCGCATTCTACTTCAAACAACTTATTTAGATATGGTAGGGCTAAGATAAGAGCTTCACACAATGTTTGTTTGATCACTTTAAAAGCCTTTTTAGTGAAATTAATCCATTCAAAAGCACCATTCTTTATACACTCGGTTATGGGGGCTATAATACTACTACAATGGGAATCAAACCTCCTATAAAAGAAGCAAGTCTATGAAAGCTTTAAACCTCCATGACAGATTTAGACTCAAACCATGATTTAATAGCTTCTACCTTAGACTCATTGGCCATAATACCATCCTTGGAAATTACAAAACCAAGGAACACCACGCGATCAACAAAGAACACACACTTCTCAAGCTTGGCATATAATTTTTGAGCCCTTATAGTACGAAAACCTGCCTCAAATAATCAACATGTGTTTCATCACTTTAGCTATAAACCAAAATGTCATCGAAGTAAACCATGACAAACCGGCCAATAAAGGTTTGAAAACCTCATTCATCAATCTCATAAATGTACTCAGAGCATTGGAAAGGCCGAATGACATGACTAGTCATTCATATAACCCATGCTTGTTCTTGAAAGCCTTCTTCCATTCATCTCCTTCCTTCATCCCAATCTGATGGTATCCACTCCTTAAGTCAATTTTGGAGAAAATCATTACTTTATGTAACTCATTAAGCATGTCATCCAATCGGGGAATGGGGTAACTATATTTGATGGTTGTATTATTCATTGCTCTACTATCAACACACATGCAAAATGATCCATCTTTCTTTGGAAATTTTTAGAACCATTAAAGCTGAAACTGAGCATGGACTCATGCTTTCCTGCACAAAACCCTTTGAAATCAGCTCTACTTATCTTTGCAATTCCTTAGCTTCCATAGTGTTGTATGTATATACTGTCTTATTAGAAAGTTGAGCCCTGGGTATAAAATCAATCTAGTATTCTATTCTCCTAAATGGTGGCAACCCAAGTGGTGAAGTGGTTTGATCTCTTGAATTTCTTATTTTTCAATCACAAGTAAAGCATAAATCGGCTCATACACTTTAAGACTCCTCTCAACCTTAGCTTTACTCAAAAATAGGTTGTTTTGTCTAGTTTCTACCTTTTGAGAAGGTGAATTTGCTTGAAAATGCTTTAAGGGAGCTAAAGTGATCAATTTACCCTCAAACTAAAAGGAGTAAGTGTTCTTTCTACCATCATGTTTAATCTTCCTATCAAATTGTCAAGAATGGCCCAATAACACATGACAAGTATCCATCGAAAAGATATCACATAATACCTCGTTTTTATAATGTTTGCCAATAGAAAAAGAAAGGATTACTTGCCTTGTTACTTGAAGACCGTTACAATTACTTAACCATTGTAATTTGTAAGGGTAAAGGTGTAATGATGGAGATAACCCAAGTTTCTTCACAAGTGTTGTAGAGGCCATATTAGCACAACTTTCATTATTGATTATTACCGTACACACTTTATTATTGATGGAGCAACGGGTTTAAAAAAATATTCAACCTTTGGTCTTCTTGGAGACTCACTTGTGTATATAAGGCACGCTTCAAAATGAACATAGAACCTTAATCAACTTCCTCCATTATCTCTTATTCTTGTTCAGCCACCATTTTATCAATTTTTACCTCATCTTTTTCTTCAATTGATTATTCAATCGTTTGGATATCCATAAGTATCATTACTTTTTTGTTAAGGCAATTAGTTTGGATATCCAAGATCATTTTTACCATGTTTAAGAGGAACATGAGAGTCTTGTTAGAGTTCTTGCATTTTTTCCTTACCCTTATCCTTTGGAGTAGATTTAGGCTTGAAATAAGAGGAGCAACCCTTAGTAAAGACAGATCTTTTAGTGAAAGATTTGAAACCTATTACTCTTGCACTTTTTATTTGCTTTTCAACCTTAATTGTAAGCTTATACACATCCTCAAAGGAATAGTAATATCGTAACTTTACCATATGAGTTATGTCATGCTTTAATCCCCCTAAACATTGAGCTACGATTTGCTCCTTAACTATTGGTAAATCGCTTCTCATAATCAACTTCTCAAATTCATGAATATACTTCTCTACACTACCATCTCTATGCCTAAGTGTATGGAGTTTTAAATACAATTTTTGCTTATATAATTCGGGCAAGAACTTCGTCTTGAGAAGTTTTTTCAATTTCTCCCAAGAACAAACTCGGTCATTTCTCTTTTAATCCCTTTGCTTTTTTACATTTTCCCACCAAAGAGAAGTCTAATCCTTGAAATGAAGGGTAGCCAATTTGTATTTTTTTTGTCATCAAAATACCCTTTGTGTTCAAAAACCCACTAAATCACATGCAATCAATCAACAAAATCATCTAGATTCAAACTCTCTTCAAATTTTGGAATGTCAATTCTTAAACCCTTATCACCATTGCAATCCTTCCTTTTTCTTACAAATTTAGCATCACCAGACTCACTAGAGGAATATACCTCCTCTTTATAATCTTGAGGTAGTAAGGGCTACCTTGGATGTCTTGGGTGAAGGAGTATACATTTGGGAATGGTAGTTTTGTTAGCTTTTGTCAGTTTGCTCTTGGAAGAGTTGAACTACTTGGTTTAATGTAACCCTAAGGTCATTTATTTTCTCTTAAATTTTGGATTGACCTACTTCCCATGGTAGAGCTGGGGAAGAGGATGAGCTTATATTAGCCATTTGAAAATTAGAGAAAAATTAAGTGTTTTGGGGTAAAGAGTGTAAGGTATTATTTGGGTTAATGTTGAAGTGAAATGTCTAGGTTAGGTTATGGTGTTCGGGTAAGTGTGTTTGGAAGATGTTTGGGTTGTGTTTAAGGTGATACTTAGTTTTAAGTGATGTGTTTAGACTAAGGAAAATTTTGTTTTGTTTTGTTTATTATTTCTTTTCAAAGTTTCAAGTGTTTAAGTAATGAGATCTAAGGATTAGATGGTGTAATTAGGTGCTTAGATGATTTAGAGTCTAATCTGATCAATCAAAAACAAACTCCGACCAAGTTCAAGTTTTCCAGTCGAACTGTTCAAAACAGTCCACAAGGATCACTAATAACAACCAACTTGCAATCTTCAAAAACTAAAATAACTAAATCCAAAACTACTACAATTTCAAAGTTCACAACAACTACAAACAATACTATGCATACAATATAACTTCAATTCTCAAGTTCACACAACAGCTCCATAAAACAAATTTCAACCTACACTATTTCATATAATCGACAAAATCATTCTTTAGTACGACAACTTCTCATTTCAATCAACAAAGCTAAGAAAAGGAACTAGATGAACTCACATTAGCCAAATAAAATCTATGATATCAATCTTGATGTGGATCTTAAATAAATTCACAAATATCATAAGATGAGTAACCAGCTAAATTTGAATGGAGCTAAGTGAAATCAATTTTTGAATTAATTAATGGGAAAAACAATCAAAGTAGCTGAGATATATCCAAGGTATAAAGGTAAAGCCATCAACCAAGGAGACCGCCACCTAAATTATAGCTATAAAGGAATTTTGGATAAAGGTTTGCTCAAACTTGAATAGAATCTCAAAACTCTTTCATTCAATTTCTAACAGAAAAACTTTTTTTACAGCGCATTAAAGATCTCTTATAAAAGTCTAGTTCAAATTAAAATTACATTAAAACATAATACATTGAGTTACAAAGTCAAAGAGATACTTTTTTGGTATAAAAATTATCAAGGCCTAATATATGCATTCTTGAATTTTACAATTAACTTTAAACTTGCTTGTTATAACTTCTTTTTTGGTATAGAAATTGTTAACGTGTAATAAAAATTGTAAAGCAAGTGAGGTATCATTAACTAAGGGAATAAATTAGGTTTTTAAATGGGATTTGGGCCAAATGGATTAAAGAAAAATTGAGGATTGGGCCGAATTGGATTGTGGTATATAAGTGTATTTGGACATAGTAAATTAAGGTATTTATGAGATAATGTTAGGTTGGGTTATGATGAATATTGATGAGTTGAGCGCGGATTGTTAGGGTTTGAGTGTTTAAAGATTCTTGATTTGTATCTAAGTGCTGACACAGCCTCAACACGTGTTGAAATTTGCACGCACGAGTTAAATGATTTGGCTTTGAGATCGGCTATTGATTTTGCACCAAATACAATTTTCCTCGTAACAAATCTGCTGGCCTGTAAAATGGATGCATAGGCTTAGCCAGGTTGCTTCTTTTGGGTGTTAATCGTTTGGAGGAAATATGGATGAAGCAACGCAAATAAGATATATTGCTTCTTCAAAATTCTTATGAGCCATGGCAGTCCAACTCTTTATAAACAGGTTGAATATTGTTCCATCACCGAACTTGCGTGAACTACATAAGCAAATGGCAAGACCTCCACATAGAAATGTTGTTACTTGTATCTTAGCCACGTGAGCTGCTGAAATTTGTTCATTGCCTTCTACTGGAAAATATTTATGTGTCAAAAGAGAGATCAAGATGGCTTAATTTTATTACTTTATAAATTTTAGAAATACAAACCAAAATAAACTATTAATAATTATATATATAAATTAATAAACTTTACTAACTAATAGACTTATAGAACTAAATAAATTTATTAACTAAATAGACTTAGAATAATACTAGAAATACAAATTAAATAATTTGTTTTTAAATAAAAACAATAATATTTTATTTTGATTAAAAATATTTTCAAACTAAATAATTTTTATTTTTAAATAAAAATAAGATTTCTAAAACAAACAAAATCTTAATTATATGTATTAACTCTCTAAAAATTAAATAAGGATATTTAAATTAAAATTTTACTTATAAAAAATAAACAAATTAAGAGTATATTTATGTTTTTGTTAGTCAGCTTATAGTTAAAGCAGTGTAACGGAGAGGAAAGCTATCATAAACTATAGGGGAGGTATCTAATGAAACCCCTTTTTAATAATATACATTTATTTTTTACAGTTTCAATTATAAACAAAAAAAAAACGCTTATCACTAATATTATTATTTTTATTCAAAAAATTAAAAATAATTAATATAGCCAATAATTAAAAATTGAAAATTATTTAATAAAAAAAAGATTTCTAAAACAAACAAAATCTTATTCATATACATTAATTCTCTAACAAATTAATTAACAATTGCGTATTACTTCATATAAAATTTATAATCTATATTAAAAAAATAACTTTATTAATAAATATTTAAATGGTATTAATTATTAATAATAATAATTACGTTGAAATATTCTATTTTTAATTTAGAGTATTTTTATATCTCAATAATTGTATTGTAAAAATATATATATACCATAATAATTATATATATATATAATTTATTACATGGGATATTTAACAACATTAAAATTAATTTCTTAATGCTTTCTTAAATAATTAAATTATTTTATATACTCAAAATATTAATAATTGCATAATATTGATAATTGAAATTATCAAAATTCAATTATCAAAGTATTTTTAATGAATATTGTTTTCAATTTTTATTTCTCAAATGCAATTTTTCAAAAAACTGTTACTAGATCAACTTTGAAAACATTAAATTAAAACGACTATTTTTTATTTTATGAAAATACAATTTGAAAAACAATACTGAGTGGTTCATTTTCTAAAAATTGAGCTGATTTGAACAGCATTTAACAAATATCTAACAAGATTAAAGAAGGATAACAGAAGTTGAAAATGATTGACAACAACATCAACTAATTATATATATATATATATATATATATATATGCATGTTCCATATACTCTCATATTCTGAAGATGCATCTTGTCTGCCTTGTGGCTTTCCTTTTCTTGGTTTGCAAAAATGGCCAGCAGCCAGGTGTCAATTAATTGCTGCCTCTCCTGTATAATATGGAAAGACATGCACAAAATGAATTAGCACTAGAAGATGGTATGGTATTAAATGGTGACCACTTAACCCAACTTAATATAATTTGATCATAAAAGGAAAAAGAAATGTCAAACTTTTCTCTGAACTTATTATTAATTAACTAAAAAGTAATTAAAAGCTCCACCATACACATTCGATAGCAGACCTAATTAAACAAGTAAAAATATTAATTGTACTATCTTCTTCTGTTAAGTCAAAATTTATTCACCACATTGAGAACAACTTGCGACCGTCTTTATCTCAGAAGCATGCATTTCTGATGGCAAATGTTTTTCTTCTTCCTTTTTGTTTTCTTTTTCCTGTTTTAATAATTTTATTTATAAATAATCCAAAACATCCAAATCAAAATCATCTAAATTTCAATAAAATGTCATTTCAAGCTCAGGGTTCAACTATTAAAATTATAAAATAATAAACAAACTATTATTATTTAATTTTGAAGTTATATAAATAGGGACTGCAGAGTTATACAATTGAATCTAGGACCTTACAAATCCCATAAAAAAAGAATATTTTAGTTTATATTAAATGTATTTATAATTTAATCTTGTGATATAAATTTCCTATACTTTTAACGCTACTTTTAAAAGATT
>JAXCLQ010048442.1:8026-19660 GCA_035584115.1 Cedrela odorata | reverse complement strand
GTTAAAATTAGGTTTAAATAGATAAAATAATACTATAAAAATAGAGTTATCATTATGGTACCAACGTTTAGGACACCCTAGTCAAAATTGTTTTAAATTGTTCTCCAAATATATATCCATTTTAAATTTCCTCTATTCAATAAGAGAAGTATGAAACTTGTCCACTTGCTAAGCAAAAACGTCTTCCTTTTCCTTTAACTAATAAAAATTCCATTGAACCTTTTGAGTTAATTCATTGTAACATTTAATGGAAATATCATACTGCCTCTTTTTCCGGTGCTCATTATTTTCTTACAATTGTAGATGATTTTACAATATGCATCTTGGGTTTTTCTTATGTAATATAAAAGTGAAGCCCAATCACTTTTGTAGTCTTTCCACTCATATGCTAAAACTCAATTCAACAAAAAGATTAAATTTATTCTTTCAGATAATGAGATGTAGTTTAACATAAGAGATTTTTACAAAGGCAAAGGAATTATTCACTAAATAAGTTGTGTTAACACATCATGGCAAAATGGAGTTATGGAAAGAAAACACGGTCATTTGCTTAATGTTGGCCGAGCCTTGCAATTCCAAGCAAACGTTTCTATCCAGTTCTAGGAAAAATGTGTATTGACTACAATTTACCTCATAAATCGCACTCTTACTCCTTTATTCTCAGCTAAGACACTTTACAAATTACTTTTTGGCTTAATTTCTCCTTATTCACATTTGAAAGTTTTTGGTTGCTTGTGTTACGCCATTAATACAAGTCTATCAAAAATAAAATTTGATATGAGGGCTTTTCGTTGTCTTTTTCTTGGTTATGCATCTATCAAAAGGGTTATAAGTTGTATGACTTGAAAACTAAAAAACTTCTTGTTTCTAGAGATGTCCACTTTCTTGAGACTATTTTTCCATGAATAAATCTTCCAATCAACCTATTTTCCCATACCCTACCATTGAGCAAGATCATAATCATAATAATTCTAAACTTGAGTCATTAATGCAAAATGATAGAACTTGTGATGGTAATAGTCATATAAACAACGAAACTATTGAAACTCCTCCTTTAGAATCTTTTCCTAGATAGCTTATAAATCAACAATCAAATTATGAGTCTCATCCCCCATCCTATCTTCATGACTATCACTGTAAGTTGGCCACTTGTAATTTATCAGTTCCAACTTCTTCATCATGTCATGTAAGTACGTCTTACCCGCTGCAAGATTATTTTTCTTATGGTAAAGTTTCTTCTTCTCACCATTAGTTTCTTCTTCTCACTATTCATTTCTAGCATCCATCTCTTCCATTTCAAAACCCAAAAGTTTTCAAGAGGCAATCCTTGATGCAAATTAAAGGCAAGCAATGGCAAAGAAAATCAAAGCTTTAAAAGAAAACTAAACATGGACTCTTACACATTTGCATCAAAATAAAAATGCAATTAGATGCAAATGGGTCTATAAAGTTAAACGTAAGTTAGATGGCTCCATCGAGAATTACTAGGCTCTCCTAATTGCCAAAGGTTATAATTAGCAGGAAAGAATTGATTACCAAGAAATGTTTACACCAATTGCAAAACTTACTACTATGCATTGCTTGCTAGCATCTTCACCAACTTGACATTATCAGTGCTTTTCTTCATGGAGACTTAAAAGATGAGGTTTATGTTAGTGTATGCTCTAGAACCCATTTATGTTGTCGGATTCAGGATTATAGATCTTGTATTATATTATATTATCAATGTAAGAAGAGTTCTTTATTCACATATGTAAGCTACTTTCTTTATTGAATCATGCTATATAATAAAGTATGTATGTAAGTTGTTTACATAATTCATTTAATAGTTAAATGCATTTATCAAAGTCGTTTCTTACATATGTGATATTGATTGGGCAATCATATTATATAGTAGGCATACTAAATGCCGCTGATGAATATTATGAGATGATATTAGTGTGGATAACAATGAGAGTCATGTCATAAGGTCATTTATATGAAGAAATGGTAAGATAACTATTTTTTGAACATGACCAAAAGATGATAAATCATGTAGTATGTATGTAGTCAATGATTTATCATTAGATTATACTAGTGTGCAAAGTGATCTTCTGACCTGAGACATCAGAGTCAGAGCTCGTATGGATACGCATGGTTTATATAGTTTATATGTAAGAGACTAGCCATGTCCTATATAAAAGTCAGTTTGGTTATGCATTATTCATATTAGCCTCTGGATGATAGTTAAGATAAGATCCATTGGCTCGATAATTAAAGCAAAAGTTTTCGTTGATTTTCATGGAATCGAGTTTCTAGACGAGTGTCGATAAATGTCTGAAATTAAAAGTTTCAGCAAATTTTAAAAACCCACACAAAGAGTTCATATTGGAAAGTTCAGGATATATTAATCAATATTTCGTGAAAGAATTGAGATTAGAGTTTTTGACATCTATAAACTCTTCCTAGATTAGGATTGGACAACGAAAAGATTTTATCTACATGAAATGTATAATTAGAGTAAGATTTGGTGAAGAAACTCTTCATTGTGGTTTAGAGGCTATGGTACATTACTAGATATTACCCACAGCCGTTAAATTTGTTAAATAGTTCAAATTCAAAGAGATCGGATATGACTCACGGCTAACCCACAATGAATATTCATAATCATACTAATATCTTTGTGCATTAGGAAGTTATAAGAGAGAGTTAAATATTATCTAGAAGAGGGTTAATACATTTAGGAGTAATATGAGGCTGAAATATATATATATATATATATTAATAATTCTTTAAGTTGTTAAAGAAATAATCATTTTATACTTTTATGTAATTTAATATAAATTAGATGCTTAATGTATAATATTGATTATCTAAAGACCAAATGTTATGAAAAATTATTTTTCATAACCTTGAATTAATTATGAATTCATTTTACACTAATACAAATTGTTTCCTTAATAGAAGACAAATTTATAATTATTACTTTTGTAAAGAGTTTGCACAATTAATTATAAATTAATTTTACACTAATGCAAATAGTTTTCTTAATGGTTAAGGAAAAAAATTTGTAATTATTAATTTTGTAAATAGTTTGCACAATTAATTAAGTATTTGACAAGGGGACCAAGTGTAAAATGATAATTAAAAATCTAATATGGGGAATTGGAGAAGCTACAGGAAGTAAAAGAAATTAAAATGAAAATTTACTCTCTCATTTGGCCAAGCTTCCAAAATTGCATCAAAATGGTGCAAATTGAAAAAACTTGATATTTTTCAAGTTTATTTATCAAATTCTACTTGCTAGAAAAGGTATGTACTTAATTCCTAGCTTGATTTCAACATATATTATATATAAATTTTTAATTTGTGCATGTAATGCATGAAAATTTTAAGAGTTTTAATGCATGATTAGGTCATAGATCACTCTTACAGTTTATATGCAACTTCCACAAGGTTTCAAACAAACAAGAACCAAAAATATAATTTGCAAACTTCAAAAATCTATTTATGGTCTTAAGCAAGCTTCATGCTAGTGGTTTGTCAAATTATCGACAGTGCTGACAAATGCAGGATACAAACAATCAAAAGTAGATTACTCTTTATTCAATAAAGCTTCAAATAATTCCTTTACACTAGTTTTTATTTATGTTGACAACATAATCATTGCAAGAAATAAACTTAAAGGAATTAGTGAAATCAAAGAAAACCTCTAAAACCATTTCAAATTAAAAGATCTTGAAAAATTGAAGTATTTTCTTAGCATCAAGTTGCACGATCCAAGAATGATATTTATCTATACAAATGGAAATATGTCCTTGAATTACTTGAAGAATTTGGTCTTCTTGGTACATGCCCTTCAAAGACTCCTATGGAACAAAATTTGAAATTGGCTAAATCGAATGGAGAACCTCTATTAGACACTTCATGTTATCGATGCTTGATTGAGCGATTGTTGTACCTCATTGTCAGAAGGCCTGACATCTCTTACTGTGTTCAGATATTAAGGCAGTTCCTTGAAAAGCTAAGGCAACCCCATTATCTAGCAGTTATTCTGGTCTTTCGTTATTTAAAGGGTAAACTATGTCAAGGAATTTTTCTTTCTCATCTAGTATGACTCAATTGCATGCTTATTGCGATTTAGATTGGGCTAGTTGTCTAGATTCAAGGCATTCTATTACTAGATATTACATTTTGCTTATTAACACTCCAATTTTTTGGAAATCTAAGAAACAATCAACGATATCTCGCTACTCAGCAAAAGCAGAATGTCGATTTTGGATTCCATAATAACCAGTTTATGTCTCTTTATTGTGACAACAAAGTTGCACTTTACATTGCTGCCAATCCAATATTTCATGATTGAACAAAGCATATTGAAATCGATTGCCACTTAATACGTGAAAAGGTTCAAAGCGAAATGATTTGCACTAAGTTTGTTCATTCCCATCAACAATTAACTGATATTTTCACTAAATCTTTTGGTACATATCTTTTCTACATATAAGTCTCTAAGATGTGTGTTCACAATCTTCACATGCCATCTTGAGAGGGGATTATTGGATATAGATGTTGACTTACCTTATTAAATTCTTAATCAACTCATTATTAGAGTTGATTCCTTGTCAATCTGCTGTCATAATGTTGGCTTAACTTTTCAATTTTCTTCCTTTATTTGTTTGATTTGTACAACTCGTTTGTCTTAATCCATTTACTCTGTTTCCATATATATAATATGCACAAGTTGTATATAAACTGATGTATGTCCTCTAAATAAGTATGAAATAAATAATTGTCTTCTTTATCCTTCAATGTTTGTCACACAATCTTATATTCCAATTAAATGGCCTAATTCCTGCAGAAAACATGGCTAGTTTTAGGGGTGTGCAGTGGCTTTAATTCAACTCGGAATCACTAAAAAACGAACTGAAAAAATCGATTCCTAATCAGAATAGATTCTTCTAAGGTAGGTTTCTCTTCTAAAAAATCAATAACCAATTTTTTTTTAGGATATATTCCGGTTCTAAAAATTGTAGAACATGAACTGAACCGAGAAACCAATTCCATTTTGAAAATAAAAAATTATTTTTCAAGTTAAAAGAATTTAATCCACCTCATATTCAAATACAAATTCTTAATCATTTAACTTCATATATAAAGTTACACAATTTATTCTAAATATTTAATTTAATTTATTTTTTAATGATAAAATGAATACAAATTCGTAACATTTGAAATTTTCTATTAAAATTGTTTATTCAATAAATTATCCAATTAATAAAACCATAACATTTGAAATTTTCTATTAAAGTTACGAAAAATTAGTTTTATTAATTTTAAATAAACACTTCCAACTGAAATACATTATATGATGTTGAAATTTATTACTAAATTTGTACAAATATAATTTTCACGTAAAACATATTTATATTTGGTTTAACAAACAATTTATTAAGGAAATCACTCTTTATTTGTAGAGAAAGAATTAATTAATGTATTTATAATATTTTATGTAACTTAATTTATCATTTATATAATATTTTAATAAAATCGTTATGTTTATATATTTATTTTAAAATTAACGAATAAGTTAATAATTAAAATAAATATATACATAGTATAATATTATTAGATATATAATTATACTATCATAAAAAAATTAAATTTATCTTTTTATTATTGTGTAATATTAACTCTAGTAATAATACAATATTTTTATAAATAATTTATTATATATCAATTATATTTGATAACTTATTTATTTTCTTTTTTGTTCTTTCGACTTTTTATCTTATATTTCAATACTTTTATAATTTAATATCATTGATTTTATTTTTAAAATTTTTTTATGAAATAAAATAATTAATAAATAGGGTTTTATATTTTTCAATGAAAATCAAATTAGAATCGAAAAAAATGTACCTATTAAACAGATTACATTCCAATCCTAAAATTTAAAAATTAAATTATTTAAAATATATTCTTATTCTTAATAAAATTAAAATCGAAACTTGTTTTGCACTCGTTTTCGGGTTTTAATTCTATCCTGAACAGGAAATCTAATTAATTTGTTTTACCTTTACATGATACCAAAAGTCTGAGAAGTCCAGTTCCTTCCACTTTTAGAAACTAAAAAAGCTTATCATTTTCAATAGTGTCTTTGATCATGTGGGATCTATTTTAATTTTTGGAAAAATTCAGAAAATAATTTTTTTGATCTCTTATTTACAATTTTAATTAATCCTAATTCAATTTTATTAAATGATCTAATTTCACGTAATTTGGACACTTTTACCCTCGTAACCAACTACACACTACAGTATTCTCGCTACAATGAAATAACTACAGTATTTTTGTTTTTTAGTGCATTCTAAAACCTTAAATCATAAAATCTTAAATCATTAACACTAAAACCCTCAACTTGAAGTACAGTACTCTCGCATCAGTATTTTTTATATTTAATATTTTAATATTTTTAATTTTAATTTCTTATTTTTTAAAAAAACAACAAAAATTTTAAAAGAAAAAACTAATTTCAATAAAAATAAAAAATTACATACAATTTTAAATTAAAAAAAAAACTAATTTCATCACCTAGTATTTATTATGTATATCTAAAAAATAAAAAATATTTATTATATAAATTTATTAAATATAGAATTCAAAAATTGAAAAAAGAAAAAAAATAAAAAAATAAAAATTACTATAGATACAGTACCCCCATGCTCAGGTCCATGGCACTGTAGCTACAGTCTACTGTAGCTATTTTTTGTCTTTTTCAAAATTTCAATTTCTTCATTTATTTATAATTTAAAATTTTCTTTAATAATTTTTAATTTTATTTATTAACTAAATAATTAATTTTTTATTTTTATAGAAAATAAATAATATAAAATACAATATGAAATTAATTTTTTACTTTAATTTTTTGTTTTTCACTTTTTTAATTTTTTTAAATTTACATTTTTATGTAAATATAATTATAGTAAATTTTATTGTAAATAAAATTAATTTTATGTATTATTTATTATGTAAATTTTAAAAAATAAAAAAATTAAAATATACAACACATTGATGCACGAGTAATATAGTTTTAGAATTTAGAATTTATGTGGACATACACTGTAGCACTTACATTGTAGCAAAAACACTGTAGCGTATAATTGTTTATGAAGGCCCTAAAATTAGACCGCTTAATAAAATTAAATTAGAATTAATTAAAATTATAAATAAGATGGTCTAAAAAAATTATTTTTAGAATTTTTCCTTAATTTCTTTCATAAATTTTTCCATGCACATCCTAAATTTTTATTTTAAAAATAGAGATTCCCAAGTAATAATGAAATCTCATTTATCCTACCCCCATTTCAGTAATTCTCATGTCACTCTCCAAAAAAAAAACCCAATAACTCTTACGTGGCAAAACAATAAACAAAGCGATTGCATATTCTGACAGATACGTCATAGTCAATAAAATTAATTAGGCGATTCACTACACTCATCTCTTTATATACCTTGTTTTCATTTTCGATTTTACACACAAAAATAGAAACCAAAAAAAAAAAAATCAAAGCAGAAATATGCAACCGATGACTGTGAGCAGCTCAGAAAAGCCTTTGAAGGTCTCCTCTCTTTCGTTCTTCAAACATTTATTTCATGATTTACCATAAGATTGGTCATCTATATTACCCTCTTGTTGATATGATTTTAAAGTGAAAATCTTACTCGATTTTGACATGAAACATGAGTTTTTGATAGATTGAAATAACGATCTATATAGATTTGTTAATATGTTTACAATATACAAATGCTAGTGATATGATGATACTCTTGATACATGTTGCTTGGTTGGAGTGTGATCATGTCAAAAGGGCTTGATCTTTGAAGGCTGATCAAATGAACGATGGTTTTAAAGTTGTTTGATATTCGATTTTTCTTTCACTGGGTTTTGTTTTTGGGATTTTACATCTACATTTGAATCTAAACTAAGTTATTTTGTCAATGGTATTGCAAGATGGGGAACAAATGAGGGGCTGATCATATCAATTCTGGGCCATAGAAATGCTAATCAACGCAAGGCGATTCGAAAAACATACACTAATACTTATAACGAAGATCTCCTAAAGTCACTGAACAAGGAACTTTCAAATGACTTTGAGGTCAGTTTGTAAGGATTTTGCATAGAACATAAGGGATGATAGATCCCAGATTTCATTGAGATTAGTTGTATAGTTGATTAAATCAAAATCTATGATGCAAGTTATAATCAATCTTAATCTTAAAATGCTCAACTATCTGAATCATCGTGATGTTTTAAGATGTTAACGTATGATTTTTCAAATTCCATATCATCAGAGGGTGGTGCTGCTTTGGACTCTTGATCCTGTTGAACGTGATGCATTTTTAGCTAATGAAGCAACTAAGAGGTAGACTTCAAGCAATCTAGTTCTTGTGGAAATTGCCTGCACCAAGTATTCAAATCAATTGCTTCAGGCAAGGCAGGCTTATCATACTCGTTTTAAAAAGTCCCTTGAAAAGGATGTTGGACATCACACTACTGGGGACTTCCGCAAGGTACAGCTTCTAGACTGTATACCTTATGCTCTAATGTGATGATAATTACTAGATTATTCTCTTTCTAGGAAATTTTTCTGTTTAATTATCGCATAGATTTTGATCATAATTTGCAATTCTTTTCTTTTATTCATAGATCAATATATTTTGTACTTTTATACTTTGATTTTTCCATTCACTGTTGAATGTAGTGGGCAAATTTGAACTAAGGTATGATAAATATGTGCATGTAATTGCTGAGCACATTCTTCTAATAGCAATTTTATGCTTGGGTGTGATGATCAAATAATGGATCTGAAGCAGATGAGAAGAAGTTACATGGGTGGAAACTTTTGATTTTGATAGAAATGAGAATGGTGTCCTTATCTAAAATTTTTAAAATTGAGGTTCAAGTACTAATGCTTGATAAAATTAAAGGGTATATAAATTTAGTAAAGTGAATCTGCCAGTACTACTTGAAATCTGTTTAAAAGATGAAACAATGAAATATACGAAAAGTTTGTTTTTGTATTTCAGCTTATCTTTTACAAAGAAGCAAAAACTCTATATATATATAGAATTCTTTCAAGCTAGCCTTAGTAATCCTTTGTCATTTTTTTGCTATAACTTGTACATAAACAATATTACACATCTGTAAATAGTACAATGATTCTTTTTTGTTATGGATGGTGTGTCACCCCATTTAGTTAGCAGTAGCTCCATTCCTTTATTTCTGTTAGAGAGGTGCCTTGACACTGTCTTTTATCCATGTGATTCACTGAGCATCACCAGCTGGTACACTAAGGTAGAGACCTGCATCTCCAACACTCCCCCTCAAACTTAGTTGTCTGGTAAGACACTAAGTTTGCTCATGAGATTCCTGAATCATTCAATTGCCAAAGGTTTGGTTAGTATGTCAGCTACTTGATCTTGTGAGGGAACATACCTTACTTTTAATTCTTTATTGGCTATCCTCTTCCTTACAAAGTGCACATTTATTATGTGCTTAGACTTTCCATGAAGCACAGGATTAGTAGCCAAATTGGTAGCCAAGGAGGCTGCACTGATGTTGTCACACCAAATTAATGGTGTGTGATGCACTTTGATGTTTAATTCAAATAATAAGGAACAAATCCAAATCATTTCAACTGTAGTCAAGGCTAGTGACCTTTCTTCAGCCTCGGTATTGGACCGTGCCACAATTGTTTGCTTTCTAGAGCTCCAAGCCACTTAATTTCCTGTCAAATATACTCCAAATCCACTGATTGATCTTCTATCATTGGGAACAGATATCCAATTTACATCAACGAATCAAGTGAAGTTGATCATTTCATCTTGAGTATAGTATAAGCCTAGTTTTGATGTACCTTTAAGATACCTTAGCTCCTTTTTGACCTCAACTAGTGAGCTTGTTTCGGTTCTTGCATGAATTGACTTAACCTATTTACTGCATGGGCTATTTTAGGCTTGGAAAGTGTTACATATTGCATTGCACTTATCACACTTCTGTGCAAGGTTTTGTTTGTGAAGTCCTTTCCACCTTCCTTGGTAAACTTGTCACTAGTACTCATAGGAGTTGGACTTGGTTTGCAATCTATTATCCCTATTTTCTTAAGAAGATCTTCAAAGTATTTCTCTTGATTTAGATGCATGCTATGCTCATTTCTCTTGACTTCTATTCCTATAAAATAGCTTAAGATTCTAAGACCTTTAGTGAAAAAGTTTCATTTAACTTCTTAATGAAGTTGTTCACTATCACTTCCTTACTTCCAGTTATTAAGATGTCATCAACATACACCAAAAGTAAGACCATTTGTTGCTTATCAAAAAACACAAACAGAGAGGTGTCAGACTTCAAATTTATAAGACCCCAATTCATCAAGGCAGACCTCAACTTTTCATACCATGCCCTTGGGGCTTGTTTAAGTTTATAAAGTGCTTTCTTGAGTTTGCATACATGGTATGTCTTTTTGCTGTCTTTAAATCCCTCTGGCTGTGGCATAAATACATCTTCAGATAGGTTTCCATTAAGGAATGCAATGTTGATGTCCATTTATTTGATGTCCTAGTTGAAATGCATAGCCAAACTCAGCGCCACTCTTATGGTTGATGGTGTCACAACAGGGCTAAAAGTTTCATTAAAATCTACTCCAGCAGTCCAATTGTAGCCTCTGTCCACTAACCTGGCCTTATGGCTCAACACTGACCCGTTTAGATTATACTTTACTTTGAAGATTCACTTGTTCCCAATCAGTTTTTGTTTAAGTTGGTAAGGAACTAGATCCCATGTTTAGTTTGTTTTCAGTGCTTCGAACTCTTCTTGCATTGCATTCTTCCATTTTTTATCATCAAGAGCTTTTTATGTTGTTTCTGGAACTTTATCAACTTCATTACTGTGCCTTTTCCGGTGATAGATTTTAGGCTTCAAAATTTCAACCTTAGACCTGGTTATCATGTAATGTGTGTTAACTCACTTCTGATAGTTGTGGTGCCTTGCTTCTGGTATTGGATCAGTTGTATCATTTCCGTCTGTACTTAGTGCTTTTGTTTGATTTGTGTTTGGAGAGTATATTGGGGAATTTTGTCTGCTTAAAGACGAGTGATTTGATGATTATGTATGCGGGAGTGGCTGGAGTAGTGCTTTCTTTTGTTCTTAATAAGGAGAATGGAATAAGAGACTTAATTCTTAATTGTGAGAAATCAAATGAGTATAACTCTCCTACTAACTTCTTAACTTTATTGAGAGATGGGTCAGACTTAAATGGAAAGTTTTTCTCATTGAAGATTACCTGTCTGGAAATTATAATTATCCTGTGTTGGTGAGACATTTATAGACTTTGTGTTTGGGGTTGTATCTAACAAAATGTATTTTTTTGTGAGATATTCCAATTTATGGTTGTTGTAGGCTCTTAAATAGGGAAAACATGTATAACCAAAGGCTTTTAGGAAGGAATAATCAGGAACTTTATTGAACAATTTTTTATATGGTGAGATGTGCTTCAAAATAGGTGTTGGCATTCTATTTATCAAGAAAACTGAGGCTTTAAAAGCTTCGTGCCAGAATGTAAGTGGCAAATTGGCTTGTGCAAGGAGACTAAGTTC
>JAXCLQ010048431.1:6494-19663 GCA_035584115.1 Cedrela odorata | reverse complement strand
TCTCTCTCTCTCTCTCTCTCTCTCTCTCTCTCTCTCTCTCTCTCTCTCTCTCTCTCTTTTGTAGATATTTTAGTTGAGAGCCAGGGATAGATTCAGGGTGTTTTGGGTCAGTTGGTACTTGGCCCCATGTTTAAGAATTTCTGGTGTATGTGTTACTAAGGTTTATGAGATTTTTGCTTCTGCGCCTCCAGATCTTTTGGGAAAGAGAGCATGGGGTCAGTTTTAATTTTTAAATACAAAAGAAGGTCTTTCTTCAATGCCTGTTACTACTGCAGTGAAGCTAGGCTAGTAGTAGCCGCCACAACTTTTATTTATTTATATATTTTTTGGGCTAAAAAAAAAATGAATTTACTAACAAAAACAAACTTTACTAAAGAAGAGGACAAGCTGTCCTCTCAAAAAAGGACAACTGTCCGGTATACTATGTAAAATACTTTTGTTTTAAACTAGTAGCTGCCTCTACTTAAACAGACTATGCTGCTGTAAAGAGCATTTTATAGGTAGCATTGTTAGATTTGAGCTTCTTCTTGTTTACACCATGTCAAAGGAGTTCATATAGGTTAGTTTTATTCAGCTTGGACCTATATTGTTGAGCTGTTGGACTTCTTTCTTTTCTTTATCTCATGTTGGGGCTGGTGGATGGCTTTTCATGGAATACTCACTCATTATTTTGCTGTTTTTCTTGTTATATTCTTTTGTCATCTTGCAAACCTTCAACATTGATGCAACTTGCAGTGAAATTGTTAATTATCTTTGTATGAGTTTGTTTGTAGTTTTGGTATTCATTTTAGAATACTATCTGCAGTCAAATTTTCAATCATTTGTTATGTAAATGCTTTTTTGATTTATGAAGGACCCGAAGGAGAAGGCTAAATCGGAGACAAGGGATTGGCTGAACAATTTGGTATGGAACCATCCCTGCTTTAACTTTTATGTCTTTTGCTTCTGTGGTTTAGAATGGGTATACTTGGTGAAGTTGCCTATTCCATGATTTGCTTCTTTTTTTTTCTGTGCAGTCAGTAGTACAAATTTTTTGGCATGTGTCTGACCGATTTTGTATTGAAAATAACTTCTTCTTCTTCTGTAATTGCATTTGGATGGCAACTGATTTCCTTTCTTCTTCTTCTTCTTACTTTATGTGTCGTTGATTTGGCAAAAAGTGAAAAAGTTATCAAGTTGTTGATTTGGCAAAAAAGTTAAAAAGTTATCAAGTAGGTTGATGGTCAAACTATTTAACCAGTGGCACTTATGGTGTTCATTATCATTCTGTTTTTATTTGCTGTCGTCTTTTTTTATTTTCCTTTGGCTCTTGTATCATTATCTGATGCATTTGTGGGTGTTTCGATATCTTAATTACATATTACTTGATTTTATGAACCTTCTCTTGTTTCTTTTTTTTTGTTTAGTTTTGAAAAAAGAAACTTTTCTTGTACTTCTAAATATATAATTTGTTCTCTCCTAGTTAGCTTTATAACATATACCGTTCTTGATTAGGTTGGGGAGTTGGAATCCCAAATTGATAATTTTGAAGCGGAGCTTGAAGGGCTAACTGTGAAGAAAGGAAAAACAAGGCCACCAAGATTGGTTAGACAAAATGGAAAATCATATCTTTTAAAATGACATTTCTTAGTGTTTACTGATTAATTGACACTGTTAGTGTTTTTTGTTTTCCAGACCCATTTAGAGACTTCTATTACTCGGCACAAGACTCACATTATGAAGTTAGAGTTGATCTTGAGGCTACTGGACAATGATGAATTGAGTCCTGAGCAGGTCAATGATGTCAAAGACTTGTTGGAAGATTATGTGGAACGTAATCAGGTTTAGAACACTCAAAATTTGGCTACATTTATTTTGCTTAGTTTAAGCAGAATTACTGTTGAGACAATCTGCCTGTCACCTCATTTGTCTCTTATCTGTTTCATTTATTTGAATGAGAGATTATTTTTATATGCTTGCTTTTGGGTCAATTGTTGAACCTTTTTACTTTATACATTCTTTCTGTAGGAGGATTTTGAAGAATTTAGTGATGTTGATGAGCTTTACCACTTATTACCCCTAGACAAGGTGGAATCTCTTGAAGAATTGGTTACAATTGGTCCTCCTGGTATTGTCAAGGTGAAGTCTTTCTGCCATGTCATGTTTACTTTTTGGTTCTTGTATTATGTCATAGGTTTAACTTTCTGGTTCATGTATTATGTCATAGGTTGAAAAATAATTGTTGGTGTTCAAATTTAAAGATTTTTATTTCTCTATGCCCTAGGTATGTAGTAAAAATTAGGGAACCCAGTCAACTTTTGGACTTGTTGTTAGAGGTGGTCCGTCGTTGTGTTTTGCTTTAATCAATGCCGATTCTACTGACCCATTTTTGTTCCAATTGCAGTAACCACTTGTCAAAAATGATTGAATGAATAAGTTTCTATTGAATTTGGAATTCCTCAAAAATGGCAATTTCTTTGTAGAAAATGACAAAGGATGTATTTGCTTTATCTGACAATTTCAGTGATTTATCATGCTTTTATTATTTTTCTCTAGCATAATATTTTGATTAAATTGTCTGTCACATCTTTGATGCTTTATTTTTTATATTATTGGATGTTTTGGGTTTTGGCAGTGACTGTGCAAGCCTGAACAAGAATTTTCTTTCTTGTAGTTTGCTTCTTGTTGCATGATGAATTTAACTCATTGGTGTTGGTATATATATAATGTACTGGGCTACTTCAGTTCAATGATTCCTTTTAGTTTTGTCATTGGGCCGGCTGTGAGATAATAAGAGTTGAGATAGAAATGGTCTATTTGTATTGACTAGGATCAATTCCCTAATTTATTTCTGGTGGTTGCTTTTATTTAAGGTTTTGAATATTCATGCATTTAGCATCCAACTATAATACTTTTGCTTCTGCAATTATGGTTCACAACCTTTTTTCTTAATTGATATGCTTTTCTATGTTCCTACAGTGGAAACAATACTAGAAAAATTCTCTTATAGGGTGTCTAGCAATTACTGACTTGATTTTGTGAGCTTTGGGGTTCTAATGTGTTCATGTTCCCAAGAGATAAAGCGTAGGTCAACGTTCTGAGCAGATTAAGTTATTATTCTAAAATTTGATTTATGTGAAAATTTTAGAAAATAAAATTTAATTTGTTGGTAGGGTGCACTAGCTCTTAGCTTGAAGGCTTCCTTGGCAGCATCAGCATCTCAAATGCCTGTAGTTTTTTTTTTTTAATTTCATTTAATCTTTTTTCTTTTTTAATTTTATCTGAACCAGCATTACAATAGTGAATTGAATGCTGTACTTTGGATCTGTGGCAGCTATTGAAAAAGAGAGAGAAGATCTGGTCGTAGGCCATCTCTATTTGATTTAATTTAGAAGCTATCTCATCCTTTTTATAAAATAATCCTGAATAAATTGGGGTGGTTGGTATTTCCCATTTAATGACTTGATTGCTGAGTGAATTAGCCTGTATGGAAACCTATAGTCCAGCGTTTTTTATTGAAAAAAAATCCCTGGATATGCTAAGGAGTATTCTTATCAACTTTATAAGATTGATGAAACCTGGCTAGTCATGGTTAACCTTTTTAAGTGCTTTGAGTTAAAGAGATCTGTATCTTGATTTTTTATTATCTTATTATCAGTGAAATTTACCACAGTTGTGATGGCAATTAGTTGGCTTGTGCACAGTTGTTAGGTTTATGAGTATTGTTATCTGAATGTTATTTTGCTTTTGACATGTTTTATTGCATTTTTGGCTGTTTTATTGGTTAAAATTAGTTTCAGGATGTGTCATTTGTTTAAAAAGTACTTCCGTCCTTTAGTTTTCTTTTTTGTTGTCCTTTTGCTTTGTGTTTTCTTTTATGTATTTTTTTATTTATCATTATTTATGTGAATTATGATGAGATTTTACTTGCTGAGTTGAATTTTTCCCTGGCTCAATCTTGGACTTAAACAGATGGATTGTTTTTCTATCTAATTGTACTTCATGTTGCTTAATCCAGTTTATTTTTTCATTTCATTAAAACTTTTTGTTCTTTTATGTTGCTCTAATATGTATTCTGGCTTCCTTTCTAGCCTACTGTCACTTCCACACATCAGCAAGGTACTTCTGTCCCAGAGCAAGGTGAAGATACAACTTCCCAGGATAGTAACTCAGATATAGTTGCTAGAACTCCACCTGCAAAAAGCAGCGGAGTTGGTTCTACTGCATCAACACCAGCTGGTGCTCAAACAACTCCTATTTCCATCAACATTCCTGCTCATAATTTGTCCAATGCATCAAATGCTTCAGCAGTGCTTCCAGGTTCAAGTTTTACTAGAGCTGTCTTGGATACTACAGGTTCCATTTGTTCTTCACCTCCTGTAAATCTGACAAGTTCTACAAAGGAGGAAGATATTGCGAACTTCCCTGGTCATGGACCATCTCCATCTCTAGCTGATGTGAGGGGCATCAGCAGAGGTAGCCTTTCTAGCCAACCCTCATCTAGCATTGCTTTTAGTTCTTCCATTGCAGTTCCTACCAACGGCAACCTTGGCGTAGTTCCTTCAGCCTCAGATGTGGCAAACAGAAATATTTTGGGAGCTGATGAGAAACTTGGGAGTAGTGGGATGGTACAATCTCTGGTCTCCCCACTTAGTAACCGAATAATTTTGTCTCAGGCTGCCAAAGCTAATGACGGAACTGGATCAGTTGATTCTAATAATGCTGGAGACACTGTGGCAATGGCTGGCAGGGTTTTTACCCCTTCTATGGGCATGCAATGGAGAACTGGAAATTCCTTCCAAAACCAGAATGAACCGGTTTGTCATTTTTTACTGTTTTGTTGCATGCTTTTATATGCACTTCTGTATGTGCTAGTACACGTGTGCATGGGATCTGTGCTTTAAAATTAAATTTAAACATGTTCTTCAAATTATTCTGGGGTCATTTTAACTCTGCAGTAATTCTGAGCTCATGATAGTCTGTTGTTTCAGCTGACCTGAAATTAAGAATGTGGAAACACAATAAATTGAAACAAGTTATACTTGTAGAAGTACGAGTCTGAGAAACAGTGATTAGCAGGCTGCTAAGGTCATGTAGAAACAAGTGAAGTGATACTTGTAGACATGCGAGTCGTGTAACAGAGAGTTAACATGCTGCTAAGGTCTTGTAGTGATTGGTGTTGTGGATTCTATCGGCATCCGACTTCCTCAAAATACAATTTTAAATTTGGAAGCGAAGTAGCTAAAATTATGTGGATTTCTTTGAGATATCTGAAGTATACATAGCAATCTATTTTGGTGCATGGATTAGCTGAATAAGTGTCCAACGTATAACATGTTGGAATTGGATGATGTTAATACAGAATTGCATAGGTGACAGGTATCATGAACCTGAGCATACTTGGTTAAATTTTTCCTGACCTAAGTTAATGTTGCTTTGTTCATTAAATGGTTTCAAGATCTTAACATATACACGAAATATCATCTGTAATGGAGTTAGTTGATAATGATGTAGAATTAAATTTGGAAAGTGGATGTGTTGCCCATTTGAGTGTTGCACACATTCCCTGTCAAATTTTGTGAAAGTAACCTATTAATGTATCTGTTGGTTGTAAAGTTTGGAGCATGTTTATTTTCTGCATGCTTGAATACATAATTAGGTTTTTCTATAAATTGTGTATTGCTTACTGTAGTATCTTGCTCTTTTGCTAATAGTGCTAATATATAAGCTGTCATTGTTATTAATATTATTGTTTCTAAGAAACAAGAGAACTTCTGTCATAATCAAACAAGATGTTCAAAGACTGAACAAGTTGTCCAAAAAAACAGGGACAATCTGCCTTAAAGATCCCAAAAGGGAACAAAAAGACTTTGCAAAACGTACTAACCAGTTGAAAACTATAGGTCAATTGAAGAGGCTGTTTGATTATTGGAACTTAAATTCATGTATTTTCTGGGGCAGTTTCGTGGAAGAACTGAAATTGCACCTGATCAGAGGGAGAAGTTTCTGCAACGGCTCCAACAAGTGCAGCAACAAGGTCATAGCAACCTTCTAGGCATGCCTCTTGCAGGAAATCATAAGCAGTTTTCTTCCCAACAACAGAACCCACTCTTGCAGCAGGTGCTCTTTTGTGCTAGAGACTTCTGGTTCCTTTCCCTGCTTTGTTTGACGCAGTCCACTTATGGGAAATTGATTGCAAGTAGAACTTTCAGATTGCAATTTTATGTCATCAATTTGATAGTTCGAATGAGACCTTGATAAGTCATCAGTTCATGTTGTGCATGTTAGTGCTTATTGCAAATTTTTGTGAAGCTGGATTTGTTTTCTCTGCAAGATATTGATCTTGCTGTGTTAGTGGGCATGGCACTATAAATAATAGAACCTAAAATAAAACCACCATCTTTGACATGCATTCACTGCTGCATATCACCCTTGGTAGTATGGATTCTTCTTGGGAGATTTCATAATATTGTTTTTTACTTCAAATTGCCTCGATTTTTGTATCCATTATTCCATAAGTATACGCATATTTGAAACTAAATGTTTTGTTTTGTTGTCATTTTTTATACTTTTGGGTTACTTGTTGGTACTCTTTTGATCCTGTGTCAACCATGGTCAAAATCTCTCTCTCTCTCTCTCTCTCTCTCTCTCTCTCTCTCTCTCTCTCTTTCAACTATTTGGGTAAAGAGTTATTGATAAATATCTTTATCCATCCAAAACAAACACCTAAAGTTGCCCTTGATCTGTACCCATTCTACTGTAAGTGTAGATTGGTAATGTGTTGATACATATTGTTCCCCTCACCCTGTTTTATTTTAAATATTCTGGGAGAGTAATGAAGTTATGGTGAATATCTTTGCTCATTTAAACAAACTAAACACCCAATACCTTGTTGCTTTGAAAGAAGTATTTCTCTCAAAGGTTAGGGCACACCTTTTTCTTAATACAAGATAAATTCTTTTTTATAGGTAACAATAATAGGTATAATGGTAAATTTAACTTCTTTATCAGATTAAGCTCCCTTTGCTATATCATTGCATTTCCATGTTTTCTTGACAAATGCCATGGTCACTATGTTGTGTATATGCATTGTTTGGTTTTAGTTGCTATTGTCCTATCTTATGTCTTTAAGATATTCACAAGTTATATTTTTTCTATGAGATTAGGAATGAAACTATTTCATATAATTAAGCAGTATTAAAAATATTAAGGGCTACTTTAAACAATATAAGAAAGTATAGAAACTGTAATTTTTATGTTGGTGGTGTTTCTAGTTCAATGTAATATGTATGTGCAAGACAAGACAAGACAAATATAAGGTTTGTTAACATCTTAGTGTCCTTAAACTAGAATACTCTGCTTTATTGATTATTTGGTGTGTTCACATCTGAGTTTCCTTTTTCTTTATACACTTGAGTATGGAAGGGGTGTTGAAACAATTTTGTATCGATTGATTCTTTTTTGGATAGAGGAAGGACGGATTTGGATGCATTGCATAGAATTGGTTCCCCTCCTTTTTTTTCATTTTCTTCATGGACATGTAGTTCACTTTGTGCCTCTTTTCTTAATGAACTATGAATCAATTTTTCTGTCGCTTATGAAATAAATAAATAAATAAATAATAAAAAGATTTTACCCCATTACATCCCATGCACAATCATAAATTAAACTTAAACCAACCTCCCCCCTCACGAATGTTAGGATGATGGGCTTGATCCCTATACCTCTTCCTCTATTGCTTCAGGTCTAACAAATCAGGTATACCCTTGGAGGCAGTTATATTTAAATTCTTTAAGTTATAATTTTTTGTCAATGGTTGATGCCCAACTCTCTTAGTTGTATGATGTCAATGATACAAATCTATGCAATTTATGATTATGCTGTTTATTGAGATTGTCTTTCCTTATACACTTTCCTTTGATCTTCAGATTTGTTCTGCCTTATTTTTGTATATTCTTTTACAGTGATATATGAATATATTTTCTTTATATTCTCATTTTGCATGACAACATTGTGTTTGTGCAGTTTACTTCTCAAAGCTCATCCATCTCTCCTCATGCTGGTATGGGACTTGGGGTTCAGTCACCAGGTCTTAATACTGCTACATCTGCCAGCTTGCAACAGCAGCCAAATTCTATCCACCAACAGTCTAGTCAACAGGCATTGATGTCAAGCGGCCAGAAAGATGCCGGTACTCTTTCTTTCTTCATTTGTTCTGCTGCTTATATCTTTCCTCTCCTTTTTGTTTTTTAAAACAACCAAGCTGCACCCTTTCTTTCTGGATTTTTCATGGGCAGTGTCAGCTGCATCTAGGAAGGTTGAAGAACACATGATGATTCTGTTAACTGGGATAGTTTTTTTGTTGTCATAACATCCCCTCTATTTCGATTCTCAGTTATATCCACTACTTGTTTTGCATCTACCTAGTTTTATTTAGCCTTGACAATTAATCTGGGTATAACATTAAATTTTCTTATCAGATTTTGACAGTTCTTATTAATAAGATAAAGCTCAAGTTGACATGAATTCAAGAGTACTAGGGTACAAAAATGTGAATTTTTGGTAAAGATGATAAAGCATTTGGAGGTTTTACGTTAATGTATTTTGAAATTAGCATGTACAAGGGAATATGAACGATTTATAAAAATATGGATTAGCATGGAGATGATAGATAGCCTGCATTGACGAATAATACTTTAGATGCTGAATGACATGTGCTTGTTTGTGTATGATGCAAATGTTGGCCATTTAAAAGTTGAGGAGCAGCCACAACAGCTGAATTTACCTGAGGAGTCAGCTCCAGAGTCTGCTCCTAGTCCTGGGCCCAGCAAGAATCTTATGAATGAGGATGATATTAAAGCTCCATATGCAATTGATTCTTCTGTATGTTGAATAACTCTTTTTTCTTTGTCTACTTTCTTCTGTCTTACCTTTATATATTATATCTAACATGGGAATTGATTGATTTTTTTTGTTGTGTTGCCTATGTATTGTATTATTATTAGGTTAATCTTAAGATTGAATACGAGGTCCATTCCAGAATTTTAGGGCCTGTTGGATTGACTTATATTTGAAAACAAGTGATATAAAACTTTCTCTATGAAAATGTGTTTGCTGATATGTTTCCAACAACATATTTTTAAAATCCAAAAAAAAAAAAAGGAGTTGCTTCCCTGTTTTACATAATTTTTTAAATCTGAAAAGAGTTCCAGAATGTTATATGAAACATGTTTTTAACTAGCAAAATTACTGAGAATACAACTCAGATATTTGGATTTTTTGTTAGTTTTGAAATTTTGTTTTCCAATCATCAACCAACCTTAATGTTAGTCATGTTTATATAATTTACTGTTGAATTTAAATTGTTGAATGAAAATTATTTTGCCTAGAACTCTGTTATTATTTCACTACAAATTTGTACGGCTGATTTATAAATGTTGCTGATAAACAGTGCATTCTGTAATTGCATGATGATGAGTTATGCCAGACTTTTTCAGTTAAACATTTTGGAACACAAATTTAGAATGGATCTTATCACTGGTTTATCAAGTGTTTGCCATTCTAATACTCTCCTAGTAGTTGGTTTTGGACATGATTCTGGTGTATAATTATTAGATGATGGTTTTTGGCATGATCTTAGTTGCTTGTAAACATGTCTTTGCTGCAGACTGGAGTATCTGGTTCTTTGACAGAGCCTGCTCAAGTAGTTAGAGATACCGATCTGTCGCCCGGACAACCCTTACAATCCAGTCAGCCTTCTGGTGGCCTCGGTGTTATTGGCCGGAGAAGTGTTTCTGATCTTGGTACTATTGGTGATAGCCTGAGTGGATTAACTGTGAATTCTGGGGGAATGCGTGATCAGATGTACAATTTGCAGATGCTTGAGTCTGCATTTTATAAACTTCCACAACCAAAGGATTCGGAACGTGCCAGGAGCTACATTCCGGTATGGATGCACAATATCTCCAGATTATTGAACCTTTTGACTTTGGACTTGTCTACTATGTGGTTGAATAATTATCATTTGTTGGTCGTCTACAGAGGCACCCTACAGGAACACCTCCTAGTTATCCTCAAGTTCAGGCACCCATTGTGAGTAATCCTGCCTTCTGGGAGCGATTATCTATGGACAGTTATGGTACTGATACACTGTTCTTTGCGTTTTACTATCAACAGGTGATTTTGCTTGCGACCTTTATTATATTTATGCAAGCACTTTTCTATATGATATTATTCATATTTATGCCATGCATGTTTCTGTAGAACACTTACCAACAATATTTGGCCGCAAAAGAGCTAAAGAAGCAGTCTTGGAGATACCACAGAAAATACAACACATGGTTCCAACGGCATGAGGAGCCAAAAGTTGCTAATGATGAATTTGAACAGGGGACTTACGTTTACTTTGACTTTCATATTGCCAATGATGATCTGCAACATGGATGGTAAGTCGGATTTGGTATTTTATTTTACAGTCAGTTTTTAACTGTTGCTAAATTTTTTTGGTATGTATTGATTAAGTTGTGAAATTATACTAGAAATACAAACTCCTATACAAATTCATTTGTACAAACTAACGTGTAAAGTTAATTTATTGCCACATGTCTCATATAATTTACTTTTCTTTTACTCCCGTGAATTTTCACCTGCTCCCGTGAAAATGTAGAACATATGACAATGATATAACACTGCCTTATCGATTTGTATGAACGAGTTTGTATATTTACTCCCTTGAATTTTCACTTGCTCATGTGAAAATGTAAAACATATGGCAATGATATAACACTGCCACATCAATTTGTATGCATGATTTTGTATAGGAGTTTGTATTTGAAGCACTATTGTTAATTTGTGTGAACCGAGCTATTATTATCTAGATGCATAAAAGTTTGCACCTGGGGGACATGAGTATCGTGGATCATGGAATTCTTGAGAAAGTTGGATTTCATTTTTCCCTCCTTTCAATTAAGGGAAAATTCTCTTTTGTATTGCAATTGCTCTGGTTTTCATGAATGGGGAGCATGGCACAATCCTCGTTATTTTCTCATGCTAGTGACTAATCTAGAATAACGAGAACTCTCACCTTTGGTATCCATGACCTCTATATTTCTACATTAGGTCATATAGATGCTAGTTTTACCATGCTTTTGATCTACTTTCTGAGATGTAGTTCTTCTGTTGGGGATTGTGAGAGTGCTACCAGTTAATGATTTATTTTATTCTGTTGATCTATAGATAGTGTTTCATAAGCTGTTTAATTTCTCCCAGCTATAATTTTCTTTTCTAATGCACTTAATTCTTTCACAAGTTTCATAATACTTTAATGATCTGATTTGCAGGTGTCAAAGGATCAAGACCGAGTTCACATTCGAATACAACTATCTTGAAGACGAACTTATTGTATAGCGGCTGTGCAGAAGATGGTATAAAAGATTAACAACAGTGCCTAGGCTAGCAAATGAACTTGTTGCTGTACAATTTGTATTCAATTACACACTGCTCTGTTTCATATCCTCCAGCTTTAATTTTTACACTGGTTAATTGTAAGAGACATTCCTTTTTACCAATAACCAGTGAAGAAGAATATGAATGCAGTTAGTCTCCCCATTTTCTGGTTTATAATAATAACAGTGGTTTGTTTCTGAACTTGCAGAATATAAGTGATGAATAAAGTTAGATTCCCTTGTTAATCCTAACTTATTTGAGCTTTTAGTAATCATTAAACAAGTATATATTTTTATCATTCACGCAAAGTTAAGATTTATTTATTTTTTGTTGTAGTAATTGTTATATATAAATTTGTTTACATTTATTCAAAGGAAAATCAGAATTTTGTTCTGAGAACGAAATGTTAAAAACATGCATGCTTATTGAAATTGGTGAATCAAGGGCATATAATCATGTAAAATTGAATTAGAATTAATATGCTTTTTCTCAGGGTTATCTTTAAGTCAGAAGGCACAGCCATATATATATATATATATATATCTCATCATATCATGCTACATTTAATGAACAAATGGCCAAACTTATGACATGTACATGATATACCATTTTTATTTAATAATAGCAGTGAGCATGTTACTACTTCCTGTATGTATGGCGTGCAAGTGCAAGTGCAGATGCAAATGCAAATGCAATGCACACAAATTCTGTAAAGACAAGTGAAAATCTATAAATTTGTGACAAGCTTGTATCACAAGTGTTGTTTAAACACTTTTTTTTTTTTTATGTCTAGAAATTTGTAATTTCCATGAATCATTCTCGTAAACTTCATTAAAAGAGATGGAAGAAGTCACAATCCAGCAAACACCAAACCCTACAACTAATTTCATAAAGAAAAAAAAAATCCTTGAACTTTTCAAAGGATTATTTAGTAGTCACCAAATAATATCATATTAATATTGGGAGACGTGGAATCCAGTCATAATGTTATTCATAACGTGTGGGAAAGGAAGTCCTGAACTCAAATTCTTTTACTTAATTATATTTTATGTAAAGCATTGCATATTTGGAATACTATCTACTTTTTCTTCTTCTATAGGATCAAAGCTATCCCCCAATCCCATAACACATTCTTTAATAACTTGCCGACATCGGAATAGTATACATTTAAATTTTTTAAACTCTTTTGTTAACTATTTTAATTTATTTTATTCGTATTTTAAATTATTTTACTATGTATTTTAATTTTAATTTTAATTTTAATTTTAATTTTAATTTTAATTTTGTTAATTATTTAAAATTATTTATTATATATTCCAACTTTTATTTTTGTAAATGTATATATAAATATATATTGACCTTTCTCAAACTAAAATACAATAGGTGTAGGGTATAGCCGCTATAGAGGATAGCAACTAAGATGTAAAATCTAACATCTAAAATCTAGAATCTAGAAACAGAAAACAGACGTCACTTCACTTGGCTTGTTCTCAGATCTCAAATCCCAAAAAGTGAACTCCCTACAACCCGTCGGTAACCGACCAACTTTCTGTAAAAAGTGTTAGAAATATGTTCAAAATGTCAGAAACTAAAACTAAAAAATCGTTACAACAAAATTACAATAAAATCCCTTTTGTTTGCTTTAAATAATACACTATAAGTTTGACAAGTTTTATTTGTTTCTATTAAATAACTCGAAATGTCTTAAATAAAACTGATATATTAATTCAATATATTCTGACCAC
>JAXCLQ010048420.1:0-19669 GCA_035584115.1 Cedrela odorata | reverse complement strand
TGTGTGAGTCATGCATATGATTGGTAGTTCTCTGCATTACAGTTTACATGTACAGGTTTTTATCCGAGGCTTATAGGAGTAGGATATCCCTACCTCTATGCCATTACGATACCGATTTACCTGTATGTAACATTGTCGTTATGAACAAACACATAACTGATCCTAATCCTCTCATTTAAATGCCGTCTTTAATATATTACTCCTTTTTTTTTTCAATAACTAAGTTCTACTCTTCAATTTTGTATATTTTGTAAATTCTTCTAGCAATGCTTGCCAGATTCATTTTTAATAAGGAACATAAATGTTATGTTTTTATTTAAAAAGATTTAAAAGAACTTTTATGTTTTTAATTTTAATACAGGGACTGCAATGTCACATGTTAGATACTTAGGGCCTGTTTGATGTATGGTATAAGGAATGAGATTGGACTAAAATAGTTCAATCCCATATAATCCCATGTTTAGGAGCTAAAAAAGAAAATGAGATAAATTACATAGTGCCCACACAAACTAAAAGAAAATGATAAAAAAAAAAATTATATCAAAGAAACCTTGGGATAATATAGGATAAGTATTTTAATAAAAAAATAATTTATAAATAATTTAAATGAATATTTTAAAATATTTACTTAAGAGTCATAATATTATTTTATTTTATTTTAAATAATTAATAATTTTATTTAATTTTTAATAATTCTAAAAATAAAATTATATATATAATCTTATCATATCTTGCCATATACTAAACAAAATATAATATTATATATAATCTTATCATATTTTATCATATCTTATCATAATATATTATACCATATCCTAAGTTATTAATTTTATCATATTCTATCATGCGTATCAAATAGGGTCTTAGAGTACGTTTATAGTAAATTGAAATGAATATTATTTCAAAACTGAATTATAATATATTATAATGAATTGAAATGAATAAAATTTAATATAGTAATATATTTGATATTGGGTTAGACTCTATGTATATAAAATATAATTTTATAATTTTATATTATTATATTAATTTATATTTTATTTAATTCACTAAAAATAATATTATATTATATTATATCACATCATATTATATTGCATATTATATTATATCATATTATATTAAATTATATTAGATTATATTAGCAAAAAAAAGCCAACTAACCTCTGTAAAGCTAACTCGTGGATGGGCACGAGTAAACTCTGCGTACTTTTGTCTGCACAGCCCAATCCAGTTTAATTTTTGTAGTGATTCAAGTCTCAATCCTATATTCATAATCCTATAGCTCAACAAAATCAAATCCATTTTTTTCTTTTCTTCTCTTTTCCCCAATCTTCTCTCTCCCTTAAACCACAAAAAATACAGCCCCCTTTGCCTTGTGAATTTGCATTCTCGAAATATTTCTTTCTTAGTCTCTCGAATTCCTGAAGTTCTTGAATTTTTGACATCTTGTAAAAAAAACGAACGTCAAGGATACCGGTGTGTGATTGGTGAGAACCTTCCAATACTTAAACTAAAAATAAAATTTCATCTTTAAAAAGGTACAAAAATATAATGTTTTAAATAAAATAAATTATAGAGAGTATAAGAGTGTGTGAGTTTTTTTTTTTGTTACAGTTTGGAAAAATGCCTAGAGCAAAAATGAAGTTCAATGGACATTGAGCCCACTAGGTATGACAAAGTACAAGGTATTAACCACTAAGAAGTAACTCACGAAAAAACAAATGGAATTCGAGACAGTCGACTAGATCTCAGATGTGGCATGACTTAAAATTTCAAGAAAAATTTTACTTATTGTTGTCATCCTCCGCCAAATAACCCCTCTCATTCTTTTATAGGCCTTCGGCAATTACTTCACATAGTGGGCGGTCACGTCATTCAATAGGTAGTTTCTTCGTATATTGGGCAGTTACATTACTTAATGGGCGTTTACTTCACTTAATGGGTGGTTACTTTTCATGATGGGTGGATACTCAATAACGGGTGGACGATTATACTTACGTGTCTTCTTGGAGTGGTGGATAGTTAAGAGGTTTACACCCAGACTGTGCGATTGTTCTCGGGACCTCGAACTTCAAGGCCGCTGATGTTATAATTCTCAATATGAAGATATCATTCTCAACTCCTGTCATATACTCAGTTATAACAGAACACGAAACTCATTGGGTGTAAACCTTTGGGCGAGATCGAATACTTTAGTTGGGCGGGTTAGCTATGGTTAGGTTCTCGGGTGGTCGGGGTTATGGGGACAACATAGACCAGAAAAACTGGCCAAGCAGAAGCAAAGGAAAATCTATTTGCGTGTTTTGGAAACTTCAGCGAGACGGTGATATAAAAATCTCCTCAACTGACAACAACTTCAAAGCATTCATCTGGGTTAGTATGATAAATACTTTGAAATTAGGTTACTGTTTCTTCTTTAATTAAGGAATGTGTCACAATATAAATTGCTAGATTAACAACAATTATTAATATTAACTAATTACTTAAAGAAATATATCTTAGAATAAATAAAAATATATTGAGAAAAATAATAAACATAAACAAACATATGATATATTAAAAGACTGAATTTTAAATTTATTTATTTATTTTTTTAAAAACAATTATCTCGACATATTATTATTGTCATTATAAAAAATGTCGCCACTAAACAAAATTTTTTAGTTACGCCAACGCGTATACACGGAAATAAATATCCAAAATTGCTAGTACTCTAACAATCATTCAAAATCCTGATTAATGACACCTAACTTGTGGCAGCAGCATATAATAGTTTGGGAAAAATTAGCTAAGGAAATTTTAATGATAAGAATATAGAAAAAAATTCAACCGACCAAAAGAGTACCATCTAATGTGATTGTGGTCCCCTAACACATCACACTAATTACGAATTTTTCGTCATGATACTCAAGAACCCGACATCACAAATTTACAATGAATTTAATAAGCATTGTCAATGGCCGCTCAATTACCAACCTAAACGTTACACACATTAATGGGACGTCGGTGTTTGTGATTCTGGTTACAGTTGACTACTTTTAACTTACAACTATATTTTTATCAATCTGAAGCTTTTATAAAACTAGATCTATCTAAGAAAAGCCATGCACTTTTTTCATCATCATGGAGCTTCAATTTCCCTCTTTCATCCTCTTGCTCACCTTCCTCCTTTTCTTGCTCACGCTCGTCAAAACAGTGCAAGGATCCAAAGCCATGAAATCAAGCCAGAAGCTGCCTCCGGGGCCGTGGAGACTGCATCTCATCGGCAATTTGCACCAGCTCGTTGGTTCTCTACCCCATCATGCCCTAAGAGATTTGGCCAAGAAACATGGACCCTTGATACGCTTATAGCTTGGTGAGGTTTCAACCATTACAATTTCTTCCCCGGAGATTGGCAAAGAGGTTCTGAAAACACATGATGTCATCTTTCCTCGAACGCCCATGCTTTTTTCTACCAAGTACTTGTCTTACGATTATAAAGATATTATCTTTTTACCCCGTCGCAATTATTGGAGACAGCTGCGGAAATTTGCATGACAGAGCTATTAAGTGCAAAACGACTCCAGTCATTTCAATCAATTAGGGAAGAAGAGGTGTCAAATCTCATCGAAGAAATGCATTCCAACAAGGATATGTTGGGACGTGGCTTAATAGAAATCCAACGTCCGCGAAATTTCAATTCTTCATTTTTATTTCGGTGTTTAAAAGAAAGGGTTTGCCTTTTAATTATATAATTTATAATTAAATTGAAAAAATTTGATTGAGTCCCGAGGAGTCTAATTCATATAAAACCTTATAGTTTATAATTTTTTTTTTTGTGTTTCTCTTAATTTTTGAATTTTGTAATTTGGCTCAAATCTTTGTAATTCGCTCGATCGTAAAATTTTCAATATCGCCCAAGAACGTAGATATTTATACTGAACTTCATTAAATCATGGTATTGTCTATTTTGTATTTTATATTCTCTATTTTGTATTTTGTTGCATATATGTTATTTTGTCTATCATTTATAATTTTTCAATTATTATATTTCAAAAGCATTTGCTTTGAGGGAAATTATTGAGCTCGATTTTTTCAACAATTGATGTCAAAGCTTAAGGTTATAAAGTAATGTAGATATGTGTATTGAAAAATTCTGTCAGAAAGGTCAAAATTGCCTAAAGATTTTGTATTTTAAGTGAGACCGTTATGACCCCTCAAGTCTTTATTGAAATTTTTTTTAGTGTACTAATAAAGCGAAATAAAACTTCTATTTTGAAAGTTTTTGAAATATAATAATTAATAGAAATAATGACATAATTAGTTTCAAATACCACCGCATTTTCGATCCACTTATGGCCTCCTCATCTACACCGGTGGCTTCATCATCATCAAGATCAATTATGACAAATACAAAATTTAATGTGGACAAGTTGAACGGCAACAACAATTTCGACATGTAGCACTGCGAAGTGCTCGATGTTCTTTTCCAACAAGAGTTAGATATTGTTTTCGAAGAAGAAAAGCCAAACGAGATTAGAGAAAAAGAATGGACCAAGATTAATGGACTAACATGTGGAATAATTCGATTATGTCTAACCAAATAACAGAAGTATATGTTTATGAGAGAGACATATACAAGAAAATTGTGGAAGGAGCTAGAGAACAAGTTTATGAAAAAGTGCAGTCAAAAGAAGCTTTACATGAAAACAAGGTTAGAGGTGGCAAATAGGCCGACTCAGCCCATGAACAGTGTAGGCACATCACGAGTAAGCCCAAGCACAAGCCTGTCGTGGGCCCAGCCTGTGGCCTACATGCCTATTTAATTTAATATTTTTTTATTATTTATATTATAATTTTTATTTTTTTTATTTTTAACAGATTGATACATAGAGCTTTAAAGATCAATACATAGAGAAGATATCAATACATACAAGGAAATAAATCGATACATTCAAGTTAGAGAGTTTAAAATAAATTAAAACTTAAACTAGATCGATACATTCATCAAAAAAATTTATAAACATTTGAAATTGACATCGGCCCATAGGCTGGCCTAGACCCATGCCAGGCACAATTCGCGTGGGCTGGGCTTTATAGACCGTACTAGGCTGTATGTTTTCTAAGCGGGCTTGGCCCAACCTGACAAGGGTACTGTAAGGGCCTGGGCCCTTAAGCCTTGATGGGCTTCAATTTCACAAGCCAAACTAGCCCAGTCTATCTTGTTTACCACCTCTTAACAAGGTTATACCACTTCCAATATGTGTCAGGTACTACTATGAGTCAATATATCAATATATTGGATTTACTAGTGACTAATCTATTAAAGTTGGATGAGAAAGTAGAAGATGTTGAAAAGGCTTAATAATGTTAGCTTATCTTCTTGATAAATATGATAATCTCATAACCACTTTACTTCATGGGAAGGAAACTATAACTTTTGATGAGGTTCTTGTTACTTTAAACTTTAATAAAATAAGAAAGAAGAGTAAGCAATAACACAAATATGCAGTAAGAGAGGCTCATGTAGTCAGAGGTTGTGGGCAAAGTCGTAAGCCAAGAAAAAGATGAAAATCTCAGTCAAAAGCTAAACCAGGCAAAGATGAGTGTGTCTTTTATTATAAGATTATCATAAGAAGGGTCACTGGAAGAAAGATTATCTTAAGTTGAAAAAAAAGAGATAAGGATGCAATAGATGCATGTGTAGTAGAATATGATGATGATAAATCAAATTTTGCTTTGTCTTCTCTTTCATTAGCAACACATCTTGATGAGTGATTGTTTGACTCAACATGTTCTTTCCACATGAGTGTCACGCCCCGAACTTGGGGTTCACCTATGACAATCACTATAGACCCTCATGATACACCCTCTACACACATAATGTATCAAGAGAGTCTGTAAGGCTTTCCTTTCGACCAATAAAACCTGAAAATAGTTTATAACACAATTGTTCACATCCATGGGATCGTCATCAAAGAATTGATCTCTGTGATCAATTAATCCACAACATAATCAAATAAATAAAATATCATTTTCATTCGGGTTGAACGGTCATAATTATTTACATAATTAGTTCGTTTACAATTTCATTACAAAAGAATCAAATACATTTATCCAGTGGGACAATGAACAAAATGTGAGTAAAGAAAGACTTACCCAGAACGTCGAATGCTCTCTACGGCTACCACTAGCCTAACGAGTACTAAGGCGCCTAACCTGAAAGCTGTAATTGTGAAGAGTGAATATACAACTATACTCAGTGAGTAAATAAAGTACATACATATATACATACATGCACATGCATTTATAAATATCCAGATATTGAGATTCATATTGCCATATTCTTAAAATATATATATATATATACACACATTTCATTTAATTAAATAAATAAAAAAAACAATCCATTGGTCAGCATACATTTTCGAATAACCAACTGGGTTGCCCATACTTTCTTGACCACTACCTTGGTCGAGGTAACGTCGAAAACCATCAGTAAGCCATTTTATGCATAAACCATATGCAATACGTTCTTATTAAACAGAAAACTATTTATCATGCTTGATAAAATCATTTATTTTTGTAAAATATGCATTTATAAAATATTGTTCGTGTCACTGATGTTAGCCTCAAGTAGTCACTTGGTGATAGAGTGATTGTCCTCGTCATATCTGTTAAATCCATGAGATCCCTATCAAGTCGTTAGGACTTTCCATAGAATATCTATAACCACACACATGTGCGTTCAGCACACAGTGGGTTGCCATAATCTTTCCCTCTTATACTAGTCCCATTGTGGCTCCACTCACCTATGCGGCCTCTCATAAGTTCATCCATAGGCTACTTCCCAGTATATACAGTCATATAAATAGGCCAACTAGAAATATAACAATAATTCGACCCACTGGCCCCATCACCAATATATATGCATATTTTAAATCAAATTATTTTCAACAATGATTATAAAACATTTAAATAAATCATGCCTCCTCGACCATTTCAGCATGTACATCAAGGCATTTTCAATCAACAGATCAAATAAATAAAACAGCCCAATATTATGTATAACACATTAAACAATTTCATTTCGGTTTCATTTTAATTAGAAAAAAACTTGTTTAACACAAGCTTACATATATATACAACACACATATATATTTACATAGTCATGTATGCATAAATTTACTCACAACAAGGGGAGGGTAACTACTCCGACTAATTATTCTCATGCCTACTCAGTTCTTCTCCTGAGTTCTTAATGCCTAATAACACACATGTGTAATAATAATGAATTCCATGATCCACGTAATTATATTTAAATGCAGTAAAAATAATGCTTGTAAAAAAGGTGCCTAAAATCTCTTAGTTGACACATGCATATTTCTTGAGGCTAATTTACGAATGCCATTTATCCAATTTTCAATAATGAAATCCCATAGCAGTGAGTATTCCTAACTCACATTTTTGTCTAATACAAAATATACACATTCAAACTAATATCCAACACATATACAATCACCATATATGCATTTTTGTTAGAGGACTAGCAAATTTGGATATTTATTTCTGTATATGTACCACTGGTGTAACTAAAAAATTTGTTTAAATGTGACATTGTTTTATAATAACAATAATAATATATTGGGATAATTGTTTTTAACAAAATAAATAAATTTATTTATTTAATCTTGCTTTATTCTTGATGGTATCAAAGCTTAAGGTTAAAAAGTAAAGTAGATATGTGCATTGAAAAATTCTGTCAAAAATGCCAAAATTGCCTAAAGAGTCTATGTTTTAAGTGAGATGGTTATGACCCCTCAAGTCTTTCCTAAAAAATTTTCAAGTGTACTAATAAAGCGAAATAAGATTTACGCTTTATAAGTTTTTGAAATATAATAATTAATAGTAGTGATAGCATAATTAGTTTTAAATATCACTGTATTTTCGAGTCTACTTATGGCCTCCTCATCTACATCAGTGGCTTCATCATCATCAAGATCAATGATGACAAATACAAAATTTGATGTGGACAAGTTCAACAGTAACAATAATTTTGGTATGTGGCAGTATGAAGTGTTCGATGTTCTTTTCCAACAAGAGTTAGATATTACTTTCGAAGAAGAAAAACCAGATGAGATTACAGAAAAAGAATAAACCAAGATCAATAGACTAGCATGTGGAACAATTCGATTATGTCTAACCAAATAACAGAAGTATCCATTTATGAGAGAGACATGTACAAGAAATCTGTGAAAGGAGTAGGAGAACAAGTTCATGAAAAAGTATAGTCAAAAGAAGCTCTACATGAAAATAAGGTTAGAGGTGGCAAATGGGCCGGACCAGCCCATGAACAGTGTAAGCCCAGCCTAGCCCGAACTCTTCAAGAGCCAGGTCGGACTTAAAGATATATGCCCATCAAGGGCCCGAGCTAAGCCCGAGCCGGTCGTGGGCCCTGCCCGTGGTCCACATGACTATTTAATTTAATATTTTTTATTATTTATATTATAATATTTATTTTTTTATTTTTAACGGATTGATACATGGAGTTTTTAAGATCAATACATAGAGAAGAGATCGATACATACAAGGAAATAAATCGATACTTTAAAGTAAAAGAGTTTAAATTAAATTATAACTTAGACCAGATTGATACATATAAAGAAATAGATTGATACATTTAAGTTAGAGAGTTTAAATAAATTACAACTTGGACCAGATCGATACATATAAAAAAACAGATTGATATATTTAGGTCAGAGAGTTTAAAATAAATTACAACTTGGACTAGATCGATACATTCAAGGGAATAGATATATACATTAGTAAAAAAATTTTATAAACATTTGAAATTGACATTGGCTCGCGGGCTGGCTCGGCACAACCCTGGTGGGCCAAGCTTTAAGCCGTGCCAAGTTGTATGTTTTCTAAGCGAGCCTGGCTCAGCCTGGCATGGGTATTGTAGAGGCCGAGCCCCTAAGCCCTAATAGGTTATAATTTCATGGGTCGTACTGGCCAGGCTTGAGCTGTTTGCCACCTCTAAACAAGGTTATACTGCTTCCAATATGTGTTAGGTATTACTGTGAGTTAACATATCAATATATTTGATTTACTAGTGACTGATCTATTAAAGTTGGACGAGAAAGTAGAAAATGTTGAAAAGGCTTGATATTGTTAGCTTATCTTCTTGATAAATATAATAATCTCATAACAACTTTACTTCATGGGAAGGAAACTATAACTTTTGATAAGGTTGTTGTTGCTTTAAACTCTAATGTAATAAGAAAGAAGAGTAAGCAAGAACAAAATATGTAGTAGAAAAGGCTCATGCAATCAGAGGTTATAGGCAAAGTTGTAAGCTAAAAAGAAGACGAAAATCTCAATCAAAAGTTTAACCAAGCAAAGATGAGTTTGCTATTTGTCATAAGAAAGGTCACTGGGAGAAAGATTGTCTTAAGTTGAAAAAAATAGATAAGGCTGCAACAGATGCATGTATAGCAGAATATGACGATGACAAATCAGATTTTGCTTTATCTTCACTTTCTTTAGCAATACATCTTGATGAGTGGTTGTTCGACTCAGCATGTTCTTTCCATATAAGTCCCAAGAAGGAATGGTTTTTCAACTTTGAAGAAATTAATGGTGGAATTATTTACATGGCAAACAATAAAACTTGTAAAGTAGCTAGGGTTGGCTCCATTAGCTTGAAGAATTATAATATATCCACTATAGTCTTGACAGGAGTTTGATATGTACCAGAGTTTAGTAAAAATCTCATATCTTTGAGAATCTTAGAATTTATTCACTGTAATGATGTGAGCTAAAATTCTGAAAGTTATCTCAAGAGCACAAGTGGTGATGAAAGAAGTCAGAAGAAGCAACATACATCACAACCAAGAAAGTATAGTTGTTAGAATAACAGCAACAGCCACTGACGAAAATGCATATGTTGAGATGATGAGATTATGACATTTGTGCTTGAGACATGCAGAGGAGAAAGCTTTGCAAACATTAGCTAAGCAAAGCTTGTTGAAAGAAGCAAATGATAACAAGTGGGTTTCTGTGAAGAATATATTATTGAAAAACATATAAGAGTGAATTTTTATACTTCAATTTATAATACAGAAAGTAATATGGATTATATTCACTCATATCTGTGGAGATCTACCAAGGTAGCTTTTCTTGGAAGAAAACACTACTTTATTACATTTGTTGATGACTTCTTAAAGAGAATTTGTGTGTATACTATGAAGACAAAATTAAATGTTAGGAATTTTTCTCACTTGGAAGAAATTGATGGAGAATCAGACTGTAAGAAGGATCAATAAATTTTGATCAGACAATGGCACGGAGTACCAGAAAGACTTATTCTCTCAGGTCTACAAAAATAAAGGCATTATTCACCACTTCACTAATAGAGATACACTACAACAAAATGAGGTGGCTGAACACATGAATCAAACCTTGTTAGAAAAGGTTCATTGTATGTTGTCTAATGTTAAACTGGGCAAGCAATTCTGAGCTGAAACTATTATGTATGTGTGCCATCTCATTAACTATTTGCCCTCAACTACAATTGGGACGAAAACCTATAAATGATTATGATTTTTTATATGTATTTGGTTTCGCTGCATATTATCATGTGAAAGAATCCAAGTTAGTCCTAAGAGCAAAGAAAGTGTTATTTATGGGTATCACTTCAGGAGTGAAAGGATATCGTTTATGGTGTCCAGTATCAAGGATATTATTTTTAGCATGGATGTTACTTTTAATGAATTCTCTATGTTGAGAAAGGTAACACATAATACTCTACAGCAGGGGGAACGTACTACGCAACAGGTGGAGCTTGAGGTTTCTACAATAAATCCAACTAAGTTTGTTCAAACAGATATCAATACTCCAGCGGTAGAAGAGGATGTTGAACCAACAAAACAAGAAGAGGAGATTACAAATCAAGAACCTTCAGTTCTTAACCTATTAATTGAATTATTTAGAGAAAAAAGTGAGATAAGAAAGCATGTTCATTTAATTGATACGGTGGCGTATGCATTTCTAGTTGTAGATGCTGACATCCCTAGCACTTATTATAAACCAATTAATAATTCAGAAGCAGAGAAGTAAAAAATGGTCGTGGATAAAGAAATGCAGTCCCTTTAAAAGAATCTGTTGACTTTAATGTTGTTGATGCGGTAAAATTCTCTTTGAATTTTATGCATCAGAACGATATTATTTCCTTATTCCATTATTTGTCACCTAAAATCACATAAAATATCAAGGGTAAAGCGGGTAATCCAATGAAAACCCTCTGATGCTTAAATTAGGGTTTTGCTTTTGTATATATTTGAGAGAAAATAATTGCAGTAATTTTATAACTAAAACTTAGTATGTTGTATATCTCATACCTGGTTGCCTTTCGTTTACCTTTTATAGGTTGTTTCGTTCGACTATCATTATGTCTCCCAAGTTCACTAGTATTTTAAAGAATCATAGAATCATAATCTCGTATTCAATGGTATTCTAAGGAATTATGGAATTATGATCCCAAATTTATTGGTATTCTAGGGAATCACAGAATCATGATCCTGAATTCATTGGTTTTTTAGGAATCGCGGGATCATAAGCCCTATTTGCAAAAATACACCCACCAGGCTACAAATCCTCCCTTATTTTGGAAAAGTTTGAGAAGCTTGAACTTCACAACTGCCAAAAATAACTGTTGATGAGAGCTTTCGAAAATCTTACATTTCACCTGATACCTTCTTCTTTAATAGAAATGGTCTTTGGCTCTAAAAACTTACTTGAGGCCCTTGTCATATTATACCTGATACCTTTATTAGGAAAAAAAAGGTATCGAGTTTTCACATCTAGATTCGAGACCTTTCATAGAACTTAGGAAGTATCGAACGATGTCACAACCGAGATTTTCAATACGTCATGGTCAAGAGATATGCCGCAAATTCCATCTGTCTTTTGTGAGATCTTTACTAGTGATTAAAGCATTGGCACTGTGTTGTATCTAGTGGGCCCAAGGCCCATTAGGCTTCATCCGTGCTGTAGGCATTTTCCCAAACAAGTATTATACAAATTCATGTTTTGATTATAATAAAATATGTCAATTCAATCAAGTAAATAAATAAGAAAACATCAAGAACTCAAGTTAAAGAATCAAGATACAAGTTAAAGGTGTTTATTCTTAAATCTTAAAAAATATGATTGTATGTGTGTAATTATTAAAAGTTTGTAAGCTCATTTAATTTTTGTAAAAACGTACTTTTAGAACTTACAAAATGTACCAAAGATACACATTTGAAATCTAAGATATGAATTTAATCGTATTTTTCAAAATTGAAAAAGAAACTAAACTGTAAAGTTTTCATGAATCAACTTGTAAGATTTTTAAAAAGTCGAAAACCAGGGCAAATGAAGGAACCAGTTATAACCGTTACTCATTATTTCCAAAAGAAAAAGGTCGACTATTTGAGTTCAATATTTGAATTTTTATGAGTTTAATGGTTAGTTTTTAAACTCTAATTACAAATACAAGTTCTACACTCTTTTATAAGTAGTTCTAAATATTTTATCTTAAAATCTAAGTGTTTACAAATATTTTTCAAGTTTCAAAACAGAGCAACTGTTTCTGTCCAGAAAATGCATCTAAGCCACTCCCAGCATCCCGGAAAAGGTTCCTAACCCTTATTCTTCTTAGCCGCTCTGTATCTCCATCATGTCCGACGTTACTTCCGAGTCCAATTATCCTACCACTGTTCCCCAATCAGAAACTGGAACAGTATTATTGTGAAGAAAACTCCACCCTCGGTTAGGATAGAGATATTATTTTACGAGAAAGAATTTAATTAATTAATCTTAATAGACGGATCAGATTAAATGAAAGTTCCCACGACTTAATCTACTATCTCTTAGTTGGATCCTTCAGCAAAATTTCCCGTGACACCAAGATAATAAAGATGAGTGATCCCGCAGATCGCCTTTTAAATTCCAGGTCTCTCGAGTATGGCTGGGATAGTAGTGTTAGGTAAGAGTATCATTCCAGGATTGCGTCATTGAGCATGTAAAGGTCTTAAGCCTCTATTGAGGCCTTTCAAACAATTTGTCATATTTTGGTGTCAAACAGTTGATAAATGATAAAAGCAACCTCAGATGTCGTATAAAAAACTTGGGCGAAGAATGCTAGAATATACTGATACGAGAGCAAGAGGGGCTACTGCTTTCTTGGTTTTCCTTCCGAACCTCGTATTTTTTGTGTTCTATCTTCAGGCTAGGCATCTATTATTTTTGAGATACATGTCAAATTTATTTCATGAAATTTCAATAAATATATAACTTGCAATTCGTGGGGTTTTGCTTTGAAGTGGGGTAATTTTATCTTTATATCTTTTAGGGGTAAGCAGAGGAACAGTTTAAGTGACAGTGTTCACACGACTGATCCAATAATTCATTTGGTTTTCTTTCTCATTTTTATTTTTTTTTACACAAACGATGGTGGTTCTTGTTAGTCACCTAATTGATGGTTTTGATTCATGCTTACAATTGAATTTTTTATAAGTTCTGAAGCTAAAATATGTTTTCATGCATCAATTTATACATAGTTCATCCTTTCGTGCCTACATATTTGCATTCATGAGCTCTTTTTCTTTTATCTAACCATTTTGTTTTTCTATTTTTAAGTAGTAAATCTATTAACCATCAATGGTTCTTAATATTTCAGCTAGTAGAGAACAGAGATCTAAGCAATATCTTTTCTTGATTTAGCCGTAGTTAACAAGTATTTATATTACTTTGCAGATTAAAACCATGAAGGAGATGTATTTACCCGAATTAAATGAAATGTACCAGGAAATTGCAGTTAAATTGCAGCAGGCAAGTGATGCCCTTTGTTTATTCCCTTGCCCCCTTTATTGGAGGGTACCACGAAAAACAGTTTGATAAGCTGGAATAGCTTTGTCACTGTGGTTATAAATAATTGGGATTTTCAATATGATGATGCAAGTGTCAAACCTTGGAAAATTGGGAGGGTATGTAACTAGATTTGGTCGTGAGAAGTTTAAAAATGTTAAAGGATGTTGTCATTTGATTGTATGGATTGCAAAAATTTATCCTATGACAAGTTGTTTAAGAATTTAGTATAGTCAGTAATTTGTGATTTGATGAATGGATTCCAAAAGTGTTATTACTAATAATATTATGAATACAAACTCTTATACATATTCTATTTATACAAAATACAAATCGAAGTATCTTTTATAATATGATATATTTTTTTAATCACTTGAAATATTTAGTTTTGTACGATATGAACAGAGTTTATTACTTTCTCAATTCATTAATAATTTTTTTTAAATCTCTGAAAATTGTATTTTTTTTTATTTAAGTTTTATGATGTAATATATAAAATAATTGTTTGACTTTATCATTTTATTATTGATACGCAACTATTATTTATTCGTTATTAATAAGTGACTTATTAAGTGACACGTCATTTTAGGATAAAAATGAGACATAAAATATATAGACATATTAAGTAACACGTTATTTTAGAATAAAAATGAGACATAAAATATATAGACATATTAAGTGACACGTTATTTTATAATAAAAAAAATGAGACATAAAATATATAGAACACTCTAATACTAAAAACTGAATGAAATTTTGTTCTAAAGAGATTAAAAAAGCATAAAAAAATTAATATAATTTGTTAGGAACTATATCTAAATAAAATTACTCAACATTTTTTTTTTCTAATTATAACATTGATTTTCTAACAGTAAAAATAAACGTTGGAGGACATGAAATTTGCCCTAGTAAATAATAATAATAAAAAGAACTAAAAGGAACATGCCATGTTTTTTTTTTTTTGACCTTATTTTAGAGTCTAATTAATTATATTTCACTTTAAAAAATTCTTTTTATTTGTAATCAAAATATATTTTTTAAGGATTTTATCCATAAATATACTTTCTTAACAATTTTATCCCTAATTTTTTTTTTGGTTATTTTTCAAGAATGTCTTTGATGAATTTCATCTTAGTGTATTTTGAAAATCTCCTTGATGAATTTTATCAAGACAAAGTTATATTAAATTAAAATATCTCGATAAAATTTATAAAAAGAATTTCCAAAACACTGAACTCCTCGATGAAATTTGTCAAGAATATTATCAAAATATAACGACTTCTCTAGATAAATTTCATTGAGACAAAGTTATATTAAATTTAAATTTCTCAATAAAATTCATTGTGAAAATTCAAAAGTGCACTGAACTAACTTGAATAATTTCTTCGAGACATTACAAAGTCATATTTGAAAACCAAACGTCATCTTCTTCTTCAATAATTCATCCAAATCAACAAAGACCGTCGTATTGATAATTTATAAACTTATCTAATTCAAAATTTGAAACTTAAGTTAATCATAACCTAAAAATGAACTATGAAGTCACTTTTTTTTTGGGGGGGCTTGCAAGTTTCGATTTACATCAATTATTATTACTATTTTAAAATATTTTAGCCAAAGAAAATTGCTAGGGAAAATTTTTAAAATAGTCATATTTTTAAGACCATTTACATAAACAGCCAACTTTACTTTTTTCTTACCAACTTAGCCAATTTCATAATTTGCGGACAAAATTATCTTTGTATAACCATGTCCACAAACACATACTAAGACTTATTTTGTTATTATTATTATTTTTTCCCTTTACAATTTCATTCTTCCCAAAAATTTAGTATCAATATTCAAACATTAAGATAATATTTTGTCCAAATTTATTAGTGCAAATTGATCATAGAAACTCGAACATATTCCAACGATTGAAAAAACTTACAAACAAAAACAAATAAGTTGTTGTGCATATTTTAAATATTCCTTACTTTTGTTTAATTTCACGAATTAATATTTGTACAATGATAATATAATTTTTTCTGATTACATGTTGAATTAATTTGTTAAAATTTGGCCTTGAAAAAGACCGGAAAGTAAACCAGCATAATCAATTTGGAGTACACAGTTGGGCTCAATTTTGAGCCCTTTATCGGGCTCAAATTCCAACCTAATTATTTTTTTAATTTTTTAATTTAATTTATTAATCCCTCCACATTTGTATTTTATTTATAAAACTAAAATTGTTAATTGTTAATTTGAAAACTTTTTGAATAATTTTTCTCTTATTTTTTTCTTGGCCAAACAAAATTCTATAATTATGTAATCTGACTTATATTTATCAATGTGCAAATAAAATAAATTATCTTATATAGAGTTGCACATTTTACCTCAAGGGCCCATTTCCCCACTCCCCCAACTCATATTTTGGAGAAGATTTTGGGAAAAAAAAAAAAAAACCCCCCATTTTCCAAAAATATATATATTTTATTATTTAAAAGTTTTATTATATTAAATTTATAATAAAATATTTTATTTATTTAAAATTTTTTGTAAAATATATAAATAAAAAAATAGGGATAATGGGAGAAATGGGGAATTGGTATTGGAAAAGACCGGAAAGTAAACCAGTACAATCAATTTGGAGTACACAGTTGGGCTCAATTTTGAGCCCTTTATTGGGCTCAAATTCCAACCTAATTATTTTTTTTAATTTTTTAATTTAATTTATTAATCCCTCCACATTTGTATTTTATTCATAAAACTAAAATTGTTAATTGTTAATTGTTAATTTGAAAACTTTTTGAATAATTTTTCTTTTATTTTTTTCTTGGCCAAACAAAATTCTATAATTATGTAATCTGACTTATATTTATCAATGTGCAAATAAAATAAATTATCGTATATAGAGTTGCACATTTTACCTCAAGGGCCCATCTCCCCACTCCCCCAACCCCATTTTGGAGAAGATTTTGAAAAAAAAAAACTCCATTTTTCAAAAAAATATATTTTTTTATTATTTAAAAGTTTTATTATATTAAATTTATAATAAAATAGTTTATTTATTTAAAATTTTTTGTAAAATATATAAATAAAAAAACATGGATAATGGGAGAAATGGGGAATTGGTATTGGGGATGCGGATGGGAGTATTTCCCCCAAAATCCCCAATCCCCATTTTCCTCCAAATGGGGATGGGGGTAGGTATAAGAGAGGTTAGGGGAAGTGAGGATGGAGAAGAGGGAACTTACATCCACCCTATTTCTCCAAATGTGCAACCCTAGTCTTATATGCATTTTGTTACTCTTTTATAGACATGGCTGAAAAGTTTTTTTACAGTAACTATTAAATATGGAGGATCATGGTGGACATCCTCAGACGGTGTCAAGGAATACATTGGTGATGATGTATTTTAGCCATACCAAGGAATATTAACTATCAGTAATTATTACACCTAATATAATAGAGTTTCGATATAGATTCGACAGAATTCAACATTGATATCAAAATGGGTTACAAACATACCCTTAGAGGATTCATTGTATACGTGGCTATAAAAAATGACTATGACGTATTTGCGTTTGTCAACAGGATAGTGATTGCACAATCTCAAATTTTCAATCTACAGTACATCACCACGAATCACATAGTTATTGTAGATCATAGAGTTGCCTACATTCCTCCTTTGTAGCCTGAAATTCCTTGGTCCCTATGCAACCATTTGTTTCTTCTTGGAAGAGTAATCAATTAAGTCATGTTCAACATTATCCTTCTACAAAGCAAGTCACTCCACATCCCATAATTCATTGAGGATACTCCTCATATCAATAAAATAAAGAAGCTACAAATGATTATTTTGATAGTCAACCTACATGCAAAGCATCGACATACCTGATATTCTTGACAATACAATAAGTGCCCCTAGTATAAACTACTGTGATGACAATGTCAATGCAACAGCTCCCATGGGTGCCTGATCAAGGCAAAGAATCGGTTTGATGAGATGTCAAGATGACATATCATGGCCATCAAATTATCTTTACTGTTTACGGCTAATGCCACCAAAATTTTCTAAGTCGTAGGATGAATTCTCTAGTTCTGATTCCAGTGACATTTGTGTTAGTCAAATTTTTAGTTACAAAAATGCATTTTCAATTCAAGGTTGTTAAGTCCACAACAGATCGTTTCAAGGCAAAATGTGCAGTTGACGGATGTAAATGGGGAATTCAAAGGACTAACACAAACAAAAATGGGGAATATTAGTGTGTTAAACGAATTGACACAATTTTGTAGCTATCGAAGTGATAGTTATAATAGGGGCACTATCAAACAAGTAGTCGGTTTATCAGTGAACATGTAATGGAAAAGTTCCAAAACTCTACCATAATTTACACCCCGATAAACATTTGAGGTGATGTCTAGGGTAATGACCGTCCGAGCGTTGAAGTAAGTCTCCCTCAAAGAGTACTCTCAACAAGAATTTCATCTTAAAAGTGTCCAAAGTCCAAATCGATGATCAACCCGAACTCCATGCGCGAGAATCAAATGGTTTTGTTGCCAACGGTGAACGTCATCTCATTGTTGCCGCCATCTACATGGATCTCCCGCAGCAACATATAACGGACGAAATTACCCAAAAAATGCAAGTCTTGAATGCCCAAAAAATGTCCAAAACATATATGCGTGAATAACCTGAGTTGCACCGCTGTTAACTTCAACATGATACAACCTATCACTGTCAATCAAGATAATGAGGTCGGATCAACACGAAAGTAGTCATCTAAACCAATTTTCAGCTACGAAAAGCTTTCCATTTCTTCTATTAAAAATTCATAAAAAAATTTTGTTATTAATCAAAAATATTTCTCAACAATAGTAAAGTAGAAATCATATATGAAATGTAAGAATTTATGACTTTTTTTTTTTATTAAACCAGTCTAACTAAACCGGTAAAACCATTTCAGTTTGAGCTTGAATCAGGCTCGAAATCGAGCCCAAATATGGGTTCATTTCATCGCTGCGGCAGTGCTACTACGGCACCTCTGCCTGTGGCTGCCGATCTGGGAATATTTTCCAGATCTGAAATCTCTAATATTTTTTTTTTTTACTGCCATGAAATTAATAAAAATAACTCATAAAATTTACAAAATATAGTTACTTGTTCACGAAAATGCCTCATAATTTTTCAAATTTGAAGTAATTTTGAGTTGAGAATATGTGTGATTTTAAGTGTGTGTAAATTTTGAGTAGTTTAAATATTTACAAGACTTAGTTATACGAGGACAATTTTATCCAAAATTTGTGAAATTGGCCAAGTTTGATAGAAAAAAAATAAAATTATCTATTTACGTAAATGCTCCAAAAAAATAAGGCATTTTCGTCAAAATATGCTTGTATTGGCTATAACTAAAAGAAAATTTTGCAGCCAGTTATTATTAATTTTAAGCTTTTAAAATGGATAATATAGTAAAATATTCTTTTGGTGTTAATATTCGTTTGGTACGACACGTGAGAAAATAATAACTGTATTGTAATAAATGCTTCCATTATTGCTTGCTGGTTGAACAAAACTATGTTGTAGTAGACTCGAATTACGGGAAAAACTATGGATCTGTGGGTAGACGGCTTTTAAATTAATTAGATAACATTAGTACATTTCATAGTGTATTGTTATGTTCTTTGGTGTGTTTGTGAATATTTAAGAAGAATTTCATACACAAATTGTTTTTCCCAATCAAAACATGCAAACCAAAGAAGTGGTGGATACAAGAAGTATTTATTTGAGATCAAA
>JAXCLQ010048379.1:0-80230 GCA_035584115.1 Cedrela odorata | reverse complement strand
GAGTGAGCTTATTAAGCTTGGGGAAGCTTAAATCGAAGCTCTCAGATTCCGATCAAGCCGGAACCAACACCATCAACGTCGACTTGTGTAGATATCTGAAGAAGGCAAGGTGGTTGCTGCTCAGGAATCTGTAACCAAGGTATGAAATTTGTTCCCTGTTTTTGCTTAATGAAATGGAAACAGAGACGAATTTACACACTGAAATACACATGCATGCACGTATTGATCTTAAGGGAGTCTATTCCGCAGATTTATTAAGTTAATCTAAGCTCCCCAGCAGCGGTTGTGAGCCCGGAAATCCATTTCGTGAGTCGCACTTCCGCTGCACTCAAAAACAGAGCACAATCGTTTTCAGTTCTGTTCAATATGAACCCAATATAATTTAGAATGTTAATTCTATTTTAACAACTCTCATAATAGAGCAGATGTATTAATAAGTTCTTTCAAATAAATTTTCTCTCATAATAAAGAATAAAAATTTCTTACAATAGTGAGAGAAATGCATTATTCACGTTGAGAATGTTCAACAATTTTTACAGTAAGCACAGTTATATTCTCTTTGTTTTCTTATCTTCTATTTATATTCATTCTTTTTGTGAAGATCTTGATGTCCAACTGCTTGATTAGGTGCATTTAATATCTGCAATAAATGCTGTAGAAGTTATCGTTGAACTTTAAATAAAAATGAGGTATCGATCTCTTTCGGTAGTGTATCGATCTATTTGTGTGAAGATTGAATCTACGTTGATCTTTAATCACGAGTATGAATCCATTCTCCTTTACGTATCATATCTGGTTCACGTTGTAAATAATTTTCAATTCTTTGGAATTTTCATGTATCAATCTCTTCAGTTTGGTATCGATCTAGTTTACTTCGTAATTATATTCGAACTTTCTGGAATGCTAGGTATCGATCCTCTGAACTCTGAGTGTAATCTCCTTTGCTTGGATTTTGATCTCTTTTGCTTGAGTATCGATCTAGTCTACTTTGTAAATATTTTGCAACTCTCTAAAATTGTCATATATCGATCTCTTTAGTCTCAGATATCGATCTTGTTTGAACGTATCGATCTGCTTTGATTGGGTATCAATCCATTTGACTTGGTGATTTTATTTAAAGCTTCTGTCTTTTCAGATATCAATCTCTTTACTTCCTTGTATCGACCTTTTTCGATTGTATCGATTTGTTTAACAAGGGTATCGATTCATTTGCTAGATATCTCGATTATTTGTCTTCAAGTATCGATCCTGTTAAACTTTAAACGCACTTTCACAAAATTTTGTTAAGATTTATCACAAACACATTCACACAATTTACTTGATTCTCAATATGTCTAAATCCATTTTATCATCATGAGTTAATTTGACATAATGATAAACCCAATCATCATCGAAAACACATAATTCCATATTTGAATATCATCAATTTTATATTTAAATTATTATCATGATATTATCATCACGGATATTGGCCTCGAGTAGTCACTTGGTGATCGAGTGACTGTTCTTGTTATTTCCGTTAAATTCAAGATATCTCTATCAAGCCGCCGAACTTTCTATAGAGTATCTATAATAGCACACCCATGCACTGCACACAGTAAACTTGCCATGGACATTTTTCCTTATACCAACCCTACTGCGGCTCTATTGATCTATACAACCTCTTAATAGGTCTGTCCATAGGCTACCTCTTTGTAATTATAGTAAAAACAGACCTACTAGCCATATATCAATAATTGGCCTTATCACCAATATAATGCATAAAACAAATCATTTTTAAACAATGATTATAAATCATACAAATAAATCAGGTCTCCCTGGCCATTTCAGCATGTATATTAAATAATTTTTCAACAATTGACCAAATAAACAAATCATCCCAATATCATTTAAATCACATAAAAAAGTTTCATTTAAAATTTCTCTTTAACAAACAAGCATATATATAAATATAATACACGTATATTTACATATTAATATATGTATAAATTTACTCACAACAAGGGGAGGGTAACCACTCTCACAAAGGGTTTTCATGCCTACTTAGTCATTTACTCAGATTCTTAGAACTTAATACCACACATGCACATAATTATGACTTCTACGTTTAAGTAATTAAACATTAATGCACTAAATGTAATACTCGTGAAAAACATGACTAAAATTTCTTAGTTTGACACTTCACAAGACTTAACTAATATCATTTATCCGATTTTCAACAATGAAATCACATGGCTGATTTATTTTAAATTCTCATTTTCTTCTAAACCAAATATACACATTTCTGTCTAAGCAAATATGTACTGTTTAGATTAAAGTTACTATAGTACATTTAAATTCACTGTAGCATTGAGAGAAAAACATTCCAAATCCTCCCAAACAATACTTTAATTAACACAAAATATAATCTAACATTTCCTACGCTAAATTAACACAATCTAACATTTCCTACACAAAATCAATATAAATCCCGCATGAACTACCTGAAAATTATAGCATGTTCAAAATCTCAAAATCAAATTTCTAACGGGTATATAAGCTTACCGGTAACTTGTAAAAATTCATAAAAACCTTTAATTGCCAATTAAATAGAAAATACCCAAATTTTCTTTGAAATCTAGATTTTTCTTCTTGTTTCCCTTTACTGTTTCTACTGCAAATTGGCATCAAATCGAAGACGGAAGGATGAGTAATCACTTGAGAGAGAGAGAGAGAGAGAGAGAGAAACGATTTTTGTTTTTTAAAGAGAGAGGGAGAAGAATGAAAAACAAATGAAGAATGGGTGAAAGAGAGAAAATTTAGGTTTATATAGAAATAAGCAAAAAATCCAAAATGTCCTTAATAAATTTTTTAAAATTTCTGTATGTGTAGGATGGCATACTAAAACCCAAAATACTCGATATACTCGTATCATGAAGCTAACTTAAATTCACTAAACTTTGATAATGTGTCAACTAACCATGAACAATGCATGTGCGAAAATAAAAGTCAAATAATAATTGCTTTAACCCTAAGACAAAATAAGAAGGTTTACACTTAAATACTACAGAAGCTTTTTTTAAAATTTACTAAGAATATCTTTATTCAATTACTACTTAGTAGGATTTCACTTATTATTTATTGAACCAAAATAAAAGTCAATGATATACTGTATGTCAGGCGTAAGTGAGACATATGATTTTAAAAATAATGAACATTCATGCTCGAAGGTAAGAACCACTCTTTTACCTTGATTAGCGATGAGTCTTCTCACATATACAAATATATCGTCACAAGAATGTGAAGACACACTGTACCCAAAGATATCCCTAAAGGTCTCTATCATATCATACGGAATACTTAATAATACTTATCAATATACCAAACCCGAGGGAATGACCACATATATAAAGGCTTTTTATAAACTTGTAATTGCTTACTAAGTAAGTAATGAAGTTCGATACCTTAGCATACAAATCTTAACTTTTATGAACACTTTTCCTATAAAATCACTTTATTATCACTTAAATCATAATATATATGTTCATGCTTTGATGCCAATGCACATGAATTAAAAGCAATGACAATAACACATAATCATGTGAATATCAATACTTTTATAATAACATATAATTAAAAAAATATTCTTGAAAAACACGATCAAACACAAACATATATTTATTGTGATTCATTTTAAAAAGATCTAGTATACTTACCTCTTGACAATTATGATCTAGTTAACTTAAATACTTAAACCTATAATTAAATATTAACATTCATAAGCTTCGTTTATGCTTTCAAAAAACATAACATAATTTATTAGACTTTAGAAATACAACTTACATTATCCAATCTATTTGACAACTTAATATTCTTAAACTAATCAAAACTGACATTATGTTATTTAAGGATTTTTTTCTACCTCAAAAGACGTTATTTTCTTATGAAATCATAACATAATATTTAAGAAACGTAATATAAGATCAAATTAAAATATTGACCCTTAATGACTCTTAAAACTATTTTTTTATATCCTAAATTTAATAACTTATCTTTAGGGATGACAAATTTACTTGTAAACCTGTAAATCTGCTCCTACTCTATCTTTATGGTATGAGTTTGGTATACTTTTTAGCGGCTTTGAGAAAGATTTGGTAAATAAATTTAAAATCCACAGTGGGTTTGTGATAGATATGAGTACGAACAAATATCTGCAAATAAATTCACAAATATTTTTTTTAAATTATCAAAATGACATCGTTTTAATATTAATATCCATATTTTTTTTTCACATCTATTTGTATCTATTTGTCTATTATACTATCTCATTATCAATCATTTTTTAAATATTTTTATTCTACAACAATTATTCTATATAATATATATTTATTTATTTCCTCTAATTATTAAATTATATATATAAACTTTTAAATTAAATTATTTAATTTAAGTTGGAGATATTAATTTTAAGCAATTAATACATATTATTAAATGATAGATAAAAAATAATAAGTTAATAATATAAAATATTGTTTATTAATTTTGAATTTCAAATTTGCATAAACCAATATTCCAAAATTAATATATCAAACTTTTTATTTATTTATCATTACTAATTAGAGTTGCACATTTTACCTCGGGGTTCCATTTTCCCACTCTCCTAACACCATTTGGGGGAAGATTTTGGTTGAAAATGGCAAAATGGGGATGGGGATGATTTTTCATCCCCAAATTGAAATAAGGTCCCCCATCCCCATTTCCCAAAAAAAAAAAAATTCCATTTTTCAAAAAAAAAATTCTCATTTTTCCAAATTTTTTTTTATTATTTAAAATTTTAATTATATTTAATTTATAATAAAATATTATATTTATTTAAAATTTTTAGTAAAATATATAAATAAAAAAACATGGATAATAAGAGAAATGGGAAAATGAGAAAATTTGGAAAATGAGGAATTAAGATAGGAAAATAGGGAAAATATGAAACTGGGGTTGGGGTTGGAGGTACCTCACCCCAAAATTCCCTATCCCCATTTTCCCCAAAATGGGGATGGAGGTGGGGATGACGGATGTTAGGAGAAGTGGGGATGGGGATAAGGATAGAGAAACTTACATCCACCCAATTTCCCCAAAAGTGCAACTCTATTAATAGTTTATAAATTTCTCTAATTTTTTGTGAGTAATGTATTTTATTTTAAAATAATACCAAAAATTCTATTAAAAATCCGTAGATATCTGCGCGAATTTGGTAAATGTTACATACTCGTTTAAGCAGATTTGATAATTAATTATCAAACTTGCTATAAATTTAGTATGAGTATGGTATTAATATATATATATTTTTTGAGGATATTGATGTGGATGTGGGTTTGGGATAGATATCTCCAAACCTGATTCGCTGTCATCCCTACTTATCCTAACAGTGTTAGAAAATATATTGAGTAATCTATAATATTTTATTTTTAGAAAATATAATACATGTCTAAATATCCTATAGTTTTTCAGATGTGATATAGATATATAGATAGTAAGGAAATAAAAGTTTTTGGGACTAAATTCATCATATAAATAGTTTTAAAAAAATTTAGTTTTGAAATCTTCAAATTCTGTAAACATAAATTAACAATGAGTTATTTTTATTCATAATTTCATAACAATTCAAAAAATAAGAAATGACCCTAAAATTTTAATATGATATAAAAAAAGTATAATTATAAATCAGTATAGAAAACATCTTAATTTTTTAAAACGATTTAATTAATTAAAGTAATTTCGTCATTTAGCTATTCTAAAAAAATGAGTAGTTTTCAGTATCTTAGAATCAATTTCAAAAAATTATTAAAAATTGAAAACTAAATATTTTTTTATGAAAAAAATTTATAATAACTCTAAAGACGTCTAATTTATTCATTTAAATCAATTTAGTTAAATTCGTAACACATGATTTTATAAAATTCACGGACTGAACTACTATCATATATTAACCTTGTAAAAATTTTCTTTTCTTCCATTATTACTCTACAAAATAATATCTCTAATTTTTAATTATAAAAAAAATTAAAGTAGAAACACCCTAATCTGATTACAGAATTCTAATCATCATAAATTTTGAAACACATATAATAAGATGACATACTAACTAATAATAATAATTAATTTTGTAAATAAATATAAAATTAAGAATAAACTTATAAAAAAAAAAATTATCATTTTCTTCTTCTCTTTCTTCTTTTTTTTTTCTTTCTTTGTCTCTTCATTTTCTTTAAATCCGTAAAATTCAACTTAACCTACTAAAAGAAAAATAATAATAATAATTCTAATAATCGGCCACAACAGTCAAATAGTACGAAAGGAAGGCTGGTGAACGTGATCAATTCAATTGAAAAAGAAAGAGTGCAAGTGTGAGACAGACAAGAGACAGACTTTTAGACTAACACCAAACATACAAAGAGAGACACAATTATTAAATTTAAATTCATCGAATTTAAGTCGGACTCTTTTAATAGGAACTCTTTTAACATACACGTGTAAGGTACGATCACTTCAATTATCACCCTGGTTACGGATCTTTCACTTATCTTTTTGTCCATTTATTTATTTATTCCTTGGACCTAGGTCCATACATATTAATTGTACGTTCAACCAAGTCACTTGTCTTCTTGTACGTTAAATTCACCACTTAAAATTTAAGTTGAATTCCATTATTTTTTTTTAAATAAATAAACCTCTAGAGCAAATAAAATTGGTCCAGTTCAGACAAAAGTTCAAAGCTTAATTAATAATATATTACCACTATGGTAGTAGGCGCGTAATGAACCCCAAAAGGACTTTCTTAATTAAAACTCCTCTAGTGAAACTCATACCCACCAAAACGAAGGACCCGATGTTCGATTTTTTTCTAATAAAAAATATTATGAGAGTAAAAGATCTCGCATAATGGTAGGAGATTTTTGGTATATGTTATTATAATTATGATCTAAAGTTCCACTGGTAGTGAAATTCCAACTGTAATTATAATGTTAGTGTATTTTCAAAAAAACATTTAATAGCATATTGAAAGCCAGCTTTACCACTCATATATTTTATACTTTATGAACAAGCACGAGTCTATTTTTATAATTAAGCTCATTTTACAGTTTTGTCAGTATCACCCTATAAGTAATATGTATTAACCCAAATTGATTATGAAATAAACTTGGTAAAAAAACGTATCATTGAAAGCTACATACATACTCTTTAATTTTTAAATAAATAATAAATCTACTTTGCATTAATTACGTAATTGAATGAACATAAATTTAACCGTAACTAAAGAATCTAATTAAATTTTTAGAGGAGAGTAGACTCCCTTACAAGATATAACAATATAATCTTTCTTAACCCTCTAAACGAAGAAATTACTGAAACTACATTTATAAGTTATGCAAAATTCAAAAACATCAAATTTTCAAAGGATAGAATGTAGAAGGACAAAGTCTCATAATATTTACGACTTTAGAAATACACATTTCAAGAACTAGAAATACTAATCCTAAAACTGCTTAGAGATTGTTAAATTATTTGATGCATGGTCTAGAATAGACAAACTCAAACTCTTGTTTGAAGCTAAAAAGGCAATTTATATTAAACTTGAATTCTAATTAAAGTATAAAAGAAAATTCAAATATCTTGTTTGAATCTAAAAAGACAATTCTTATTAAACTTGAATTCTATTTAAAGTCTAAAAAGAGAATTCAAATGAAACTTGAGTTCTACAAGTTATAAGTTGAAGATTGGGAGATTGACTAGCATGAAAAAAAATGAAAAGCAGTATAGATTAAGGAACGAGTTTTCAAGACAATTCAAATTTTATCCATACAATATATATATATATATATATATATTTGTTGTTATTTGGTGTAATTATCCACTTTCTTTTACTATTTGAAAAATATTTCACTACACTAACCTTCAAATTTTTTTTATATTTTTTTTATTCTACTCTTAGATAATTTGAATTTAAATCCAAATTATTAGTTTGAACCAAACTATTTGAAAAAAAATTACATTTGAAACACCGCCAGTTTAAATTAGACTAAAAAATAAAAGAGAATTAGTACATAGCTTCTCTAAAGTTTAAAAATTGTAACTCAATTGGTCCGTTCAAATAAGTTATTGTTGCTAACATTTAATTGAATCTAATGAAAGACCTATTATATTCTCAAAAAATAATAATAACGAAACTGATAAATAAAAAATAACGTCTATTTTTTTTTCTTAATTATATTTATTTTTATTCTTTTACTCAATATTAAATCCTTCTCTAGTAAAAAGTAAATCAATTAACAATGCAAAATCTAGGAGTGGACACGGTTTGTTTCTAGTTTTGTTGAAACCGTATCGGACAAAAAAAAAAAAGGGTACTCAAAATTTTAGTATCAAATCAAACCAAAATATAAACATGAATGGAACCAAAATCAAATTGAATAAAAAAAAAACCAATTAAGTTCGATTTAATTTGATTTTATAAATTAAACTTGAATTTATATATTTTTTAAAAAATGTATTTAATTTTTAGAATTATTTTTCTTATTTCTATCTAAATATAGATAATTATATTATTAAATTTAACTACTTAATTGAATAAGAATAACAATACGATTCCAAAATCAAGATATAACAATAAAATCCCAAATAACTCTTTAAATAAACTTGATAGAAAACATATCAAAAGCTAAAAACTCTCTAATTTTTTAAATAAATAGTAAATCTACTTCAAATTGACTTCCTAATTGAATGAAGACAAGTTCAACCATAATTAAAGAATTCAATTCAATTTTAGAAGAAGACTATACCAACTTAGAAGGTATAACTAGGGGTGGCAATATAGGTCATGATACAATTATTCGACACAAATTTGAAGCAAATAAACGGACTCGAATTTGAAATCTTTGACATAAATAATAAACGGGTCGTATTCGTGTCACCCGTTTAATAATCATGTTATATTCGTATTTAAACTACTAAATTTGTTTATTCGTTTAAGACACGAATCATAAACGAATAAAAAGAACATCTCAATTAGTTTAAAATTCTTTTTTCTTAAATGAATAAAGGATATAAATGAATAAACAAATTATAAATGTATTCGTATCATAAAAGAAATAAAATGATTGTTTCAATTAATTTAGAATCTATTTACGATTTGTTTAGACACTATTAATAAATAAATCGTATTCGAATCACTTATTTAATAAACGAATCGTATTCGAATCACCCATTTAATAAACGAATCATATCTGTATTTGACGTTCTTAACATGATTAATAAACGAATCGAATTCAAATTAATCTCTATTTAATATGACACAAATACAACACAATACAAATACAATATGATAATCCGAATTGTCATCACTAGGTATAACAATATAATCTTTTTTAACTCTCTAAATCAAGAAATTACTAGAAATAAATTTATATAAGCTAAAATTACTTTGACCATGATAGCAAAAAAACTTGCAAGATCTACAAGATATTCAAAATTAAAAGCTCCAACTCCATAACATAGATGTTTAAAAATTGTTTGAATTGGTGATTTATGGAATTTCATAAAGGCAGAATATGTACAACTACATATTTGTAGAATTTCAGAAGCCAGAATATGGAAGCATAAAATCTTAGAACATTTCAGGGTGTGTTTGGTTGATAATTTTGAGGATGCAAATGAATTCTCGTTGGAATTGAGATTCCTAAATAATATTGTTTATAGTTGTAATAGAATGTTAAAAATAATATAGAACAATTGAAGATACTTATATTTATTAATATAATTAACTATTAAATTTGTAGGAATCAATTAATTTGTATTTATGATTGAAATTTGAAGTTAATTTCAAATAAATAAAAGAATGTTACTTCCCCTTCGCATTCTATTCTACTTCCCTCCCCTTTCTTTTCTCCATTCATTTCTTTGAACCAATCATAACATTTAGAACTTTAGAAATAAAATTCTCCAAAACTAGTAATGCCAAAAAGTTATCGAACAATAACATAGAGAGAAATATAAGCATTTATATGATTGTATATTTATTTAATCAATACTTAGGGTTTACTCTATATTTATAATATTTTTAGTTGTGCAGCTACCTTTTTCTCAAGCCAAATAAAGAGAGTCTTCTAATATTTTTTGTTTTATTCTCATCTCTTAATTTTCAAGTTGTTCATTTTTTTCGTTTTAAAGTAAAAAAAATTTGGTAAAAATTATGATTCTATAATTTCTAGTTTTGCCAAAGCGGACAACATTGTGCTAGTTTGGCTGGGTCATTACAAAAAAAAAAAAAAAAAAGAGTCTGATGTAGGATAAGTTCTATTCAAATGAATAATTCCTTATTACCCAACTTGGCAACTGCTCATTTATGTGACTTGTGTGAGTTTTATGCTTTTCTAGGATGATTAACAATTGTAAATTTATGCAAGTTGTGCCAGCTTCCAGCTTCTCTAAGATAATTAAAAATTTTATTTTATCTAGTCTTCTTTTGTTTTTAAGCATCTTTTGATAAGGAAAGTTAGTTTATGCAGTCTTTTATTTTTAGGAATTTGATTTATTATTAGAGTCTTATTAGGATTGTTATTAATATTTTTTATTTCTTGTTAAAATAGGATTTATTATTAGTCTTATTAAGCTTGATGTGCAAATATTAAGTATGATGTATAAATATTAAGCAAAATGTATAAATGTTAAACATGATGTGTAAATGAATGTGATGACAAAACTTTACAATATTTTGATTAGTGTAAAGCTTTGTAATATATATACTGACATGTGTTCGAAAATCATTTGGTCTTGAATACTATATAAACTCAATTGAGTTTGGTTTTAGACATTGAAAAAAGTTGGTCCTAAAATATTATTGCTTTTGAAACCTCTCTACCACTTTTGAGAATTCAAATTCCTTATATTGTACAGCTCCTAGTGGACAAGTTGAAAATCAACCTCTAGTGGAGGTTTTACTAAAATAAATAATTGTTGTTTGAATCTAATATCGGTAATCAGTAATGTTTATTGTTTAATTAATTTTTGACTTTGATAATTATTATTTTAATCTATATTGATAAGTAAAGGTTATGTCACCAAGGCTATAATGCCTAAGCAGTCTGGTTTTTAAGTGAGACCGTTATGACCCCGCCAGTCTTTCTTAAGAATTTGCTAATGATATCATATTGATGATTTGAATATATTTATTTATTTTCGATAATGATTAAGTATTATTGTAAATGTCTAGCTAACACATGATGATAAAATAATCTAAAACTTGTTGTAGAATCAAGGAATTAATGTACAAATATGCCTATAATCAATCTTTAACAAACATGTGTGAAAGTGTCTTGAAAGCTTAATAGGATCGATATACATTAAGACAAAGGGATCGATACATTAAGATAAAGGATCGATACCATTGAAGAACAGATCGACACTCATGAAGCAAATCAATATTTAAGTTTAAAAAAATTGAGATATGCCTTATCTAGAGAATTGCAGAATATTTGTAAGGTAGATCAGATTGAAACTTGAGTTCGAAAAGATCGATATATGTCTTGTCCAGAGAGTTACAAAATATTTACAAGGTAGACCAGATTAATACATATCCTGTCTAGAGAGTTGTAAAATATTTATAAAACAGACCAGATCGATACCTAAGTTCAAGAAGATCGATACATATCATGTCCAGAGAGTTACAAAATATTTACAAGACAGACTAGATCGATACCTAAGTTCAAGGAGATCGATACATATCCTGTCCAGAGAATTGTAAAATATTTATGGAGTAAACTAGATCAATACCTCAAATTAGGAGATCGATACGTTGCAATTTCAGTAAGTTGAATTATTTACGGAGAGAACTAGATGATATATAGAGACAAACGGAACGATACTCGAAACTTAAATTCAAATTTCGTATAAAATGATCGATATAGAACAAAAAGGGATCGATACTTCTATAAAAATTAAGGTTCAACGGTAACCTCTGCAATATTTTTGACAAACATTAAATGCCCCGAATCAAGCCGTTGGATATCAGGAATTTCACAAAATGAATGAATATAAATAGAAGAAGAACAGTGAAAGAGAAAAGAGCTATTATTGTTATCAAATCAAAAACATTCTCATAAAACATTCTCTATAAAAATAGTGACACTTTTTCTCTTTACTGTAAAATTTTCAATTCTTATTGTGAGAGAACTTTTCTTTTTAAGAGCATATTGGTATATTTACTCTAGTATGAGAGCTAAAAATCTAAATACATTTCTAATATTGTATTGGACACATCTTTACCCGAAATAAAGAAAATTATTGTAGGTTACTTTTCACCCGTAAGAAAGTAAGTGTACGGTTGTCCTTCACCTCAAAAGGAGTTATATTAGATTTCACTTAACCCGTTTAAAAAAAGGAGATAGTAGAACTTTAGTGGTGGTGATCCTTATCTGAGAGAGTTGACGTAGGCCAAGTTTTTCCGAACTACTATAAACAGTGTTTGTTTTTCTCTCTTTTTACTACTGTTTTATTTGTTACACTGCATTGCATCCATTTTAAAACCCTAAAGTTTCAAAAACCCAATTCACCCTCTTCTTGGGTGTTGCCAACTGAGCCAACAAGTGATTTCAGAGCTTAACACAGCGAAATAAGATTAACAACCTTGAGAAGTAGATCAAAAATAACATATAATAGCAATCTTATACAAGTAGTTGAGGGATAATTCACAAATAGGCCTCCATTCTTCAATGGAACTGATTATGCCTATTGGAAAAAAAAGGATGTAAATCTTCTTGACAACTCTAGACTTTGAGATCTTAAATATTATAGAAGATGGGTACTTTCCACCCACAACAAAGGATGTACTGACTAGAGAGAGAAAACAAAAACCAAAGAGAGAATGGACACCTGAGGAAAGAAATAGATTCGTTCTAAACAGGAAAGCCATGAACATACTCTATTATACCTTAGATAGAGCTGAATTTAATAGAATTTCAAGATGTGAAACCGTTAAATCAATTTAGGATATGCTTGAGGTCACACATGAGGGCACTAGTAAAGTCAAAAACTTAAAAATAAGCATATTAGTTCATGACTATGAATTGTTTAAAATGAAATCACATGAAAGTATTAAAGACATGTTTACTCGTTTTATTGACATTACTAATGAGCTTAAAGCTCTTGGTAGATCTTATTCAAATGCAGATATTGTTACTAAAATCTTGAGAAGTCTACCTAGAAGTTGGAAAGCCAAAGTGACTACAATTAGAGAGGCAAAAGATCTAAGGACATTGCCACTTGAAGAACTTCTCGGATTGCTCATGACATATGAGTTGGAAGGTAGAAGGAATGATAATGAAGACAAATAGAAAGAAAAGAGAAACATAGCCTTGAAGATCATTAAAAAGAAAGAAGAAGACCATGAAAGCGAAGAAGAATCCGAGGAGGACAAATTTCTCCTCATGGCTAAGTAATTCAAAAAGTACTTCAATATGGAAGGAAATTGGAAAAAAAAATCATCCAAGAAAAGATAAATTCAAGAGAAGAAATGAAAAAGAAAAAGAACGAGAAATCATTTGCTATGAGTGTAAGAAACTAGGATATACAAGACCTGAATGTATATTAAGAAAGGATAAGAAGGACAAGAAGAAGAAAAAGGCAATGAAGGTGACATGGGATGATTCATCAAGTGAAGATAGCACTTCATCTTCAGAAAATGAGAGAGCCAACTTCTGTCTCATGGGAAAGCAAGAGGATGAGGTAATTTTCCTTAACCAAAATTCTTTTTACTATGACACATGCACAAGTAGTGATAATGATGACTTGCTAGAAGATGACTTATATGTTTTATATGAAGAACTTAAGGATGATTTTTAGAAATTATATGTTAAGCATAAAGAATTAAAGAAAATGAATTCCTCAATACTTAAAGAAAATTAGTCATTAAAATTAAAAGTTAGTGAACTTGAGCATAAAAATGATGCTAGCATGGCTAAGGAGTGTAACACATTGAAAAATAAAAACAAGAACTTGAAAGATGAAATAATTACCCTTAAAAATTTGTTAGCAAAATTTACATAAAGAAAGGAAACCTTAAATAAACTCTTAGGTAGTCAAAGGCTAGTATTTGATAAAGCCGGACTTGGCTATAAACAAAGAATCAAATAAAAGACCTATGCTAATTATTTTGTAAAATTTAAACAATAAGTAACATCATCCATTACTTGTCATTATTGTTATAGGAAGGGTCATTATAGCAGTACATGTCTACATAAGAAAAATAAGTATAATAGACCTAAAATGGTATGGGTGCCTAAGGGAACACAACTTAAGGAGATTATATATGCTAAGATGATTAAGACTTTCAAGAGTAGAACTAATGCTTATAGACCCAAAGTCACTTGACTATCAAAATAAACTTGTCTCTTTTATAGGTAATGCGTGTGAAGAGCAACAAGTACAAAAAAAAATTGTTTCTTGATAGCGATTGCTCAAGATACATGATGGAAAACAAGAAGCTATTTCTCCATCTAAAAAAAGAAGAACAAAAAGATGTAATCGTTTGAGACAATAGCCGAGGCAATGTGAAAGGTATTGGTATCATTGACATCAACTCAATTTCAATTAAAAATGTTTTGTATGTGAAATGTCTTAAGTATAACTTGTTTAACATTAATCAATTGTGTGATTATGGATATAAAATTGTGTTTCTTAAGAATTGATGTGAAGTATTAGATGAGCATGCAAATAAATTATTCTATGTATTTAGGATCAATGATGTGTATATCATAGAATTAGAAAAACTAAATGAAATGAATGACATTTGCTTGCAAGCTCTTTGTGATGATTCTTGGATATGACATAGAAGACTAGGACATTGTAGTATAGATTTTTTTATGAAAACTCGCTAAACAATGCTTGTTATGAGATTTTCCTAATTTAAAATTCACAAAAGATAAAATATGTAGTCATTGTCAACTAAGAAAACAAATTAATACATCATTCAAATCCAAAAACTTGGTTTCCACAATAAGACCTCTAGAACTATTTGGATCTTTTTTGACCAAATAGAGTTATCTTCTTAAGAGGAAAACTTTATGCATATGTAATTGTAGATTATTATTCAAGATTCATATGGGTATTCTTCTTATATAGCAAAAGCAATACATTTGAAGCATTTAATAAATTCTCAAGACGGACTGAAAATGAAATAGACTTTAAAATTGTAAAGATTAGAAGTGATTAAGGTGGGAAGTTTATAAACAAAGACTTTGAAAATCTTTACAATGAAAATTGTTACTCTCACAACTTTTCTATACCTAGAACCCTACAATAAAATAGAGTTACCAAAAGAAAGAATATAATCTTACAAGAAATGGGTAAAACAATGCTAAGTGAATATAAGCTATCTGAATACTTTTGGACTAAGGTTATTAAAACCGCTTGTCACATAATGAATAGAGTTCTAATTAGAAAAATGTTAAACAAGACTCTATATGAGCTAACTTTTCAAAAGAATCCCAAGATTAAATAATTTACGGTATTTGGATACAACTTTTATATCCTTTACACTAAGAACAATCTTGAAAACTTTGAGCCAAAATCTGATTTAAGAATATTTCTAGGATAATCCTTTAAAAGTAAAGCCTAAGAATTTTTAATAGGAGAACTCAAGTCATGAAAGAAAGTGTGGATATAATATTTGATGAATTTGATCATGACTTGGATAAATTGGTTGCTAAAGAAAAGAAGAAAGACTTGAAAGTCATTGAAAACTTAGAGAATCTAAACTTAAATGATAAATCTTTAGAAAAGGAAAGTGAAATTGTAGAAGAATAAGAGTAAATCACTAAAGAACTTCCCAAAATATAGAAATATATTTCTAGTCATCCAAAAGAACTTATAATAGGAGATCCCTCTCAAGGAATTAAAATAAGAAGAAAAATAAGAGAAATAGATAAAAATCTAGATGAAATTTAAAACCTAACATTTGTCTCACAAATCGAGTAAAAACAAGTTGAAGAAGCCATAAATGATGAAAATCGGATAATTGCTATGCAAGAAGAATTAAATCAATTTCAAAAAAATGAAGTTTGGACCTTAGTACCCAGACCAAATGATTATCCAATTGTAGGTACCAAATAGGTATTTAGAAACAAACTCTATAAAAATGAAAATATTTCTCGAAATAAGGTTAGATTAGTAGTACAAGGATATAGTCAAGAAGAAAGAATAAATTATGATGAAACATATTCTCCCATAGTAAGATTAGAAGTCATTAGAATGCTTTTAGCATTTGATTTTTATAAATATTTCAAACTTTATCAAATGTATGTTAAAAGTGCATTCTTAAATAGATTTATAAATAAAGAAGTCTATGTAGAGCAACCTCTCGGTTTTGAGAACTATAAATTTTCAAATCATATCTATAAATTTAATAAGGCATTTTATGGTTTGAAATAAGCACCTAGAGTTTGGTATGAAAGACTTAGTGAATTTTTGCTATAACATAACTTTGTGAGGGGAAGTATTGATGTAACACCTGCGATTTACTTTGTAGAACTCATAATTATTAAGTAATAATATAAAGTAAATGTATGATGATATTTTTGTAAGTTTGAAAATATAGTAGATATAAAGGATAGAAATAGAAATTTTATTGTTAATAAGGTCATTTTTGAAAATTTAGATTATGGATTAAAATAAAATTAAGTGGGCCAAGAATATAATATATATATATATATATATATGTATTGTGCCTAATTTAATTAGTTAAGCCCAAACCTAATTAGTTAGGCCCAAACCTAATTAGTTAGACACAAGCCCAATTAATTATGCCTAAGTCAAATTATTTAAGACCAAGCCCAAGCCCAAGCCCAAGCCCAAGCCCAAGCCCAAATTTATATATATGTATATAATAAAGTAAAATAAATAAATAAATAAATAAATAAAATACTAAGTTTTGGCCAAAATTCTCTACACAATCCTAACCATCTATTTGCTTTATTCTAAGCCATCCACTTGGCACAATTCTAGGCTTGTTTTGTAAGATAGATAAAGATGAATATAAATGTTAAATTAGTAGAAAATGAGGTGGCAAAATGATAGCCTTTGGATTTGTTAGATTAATCCAAGCTATCCATGTGTTTTAAGAAATTAGAATTAATTAATAATTGATAAAAATTGGGTGAAAAAAGAAAAGCCATTGGATTTGATTGAAGTAATCTAAGTCATCCATGTGTTTTATTAATTAAATTAATTAATATTTGATATTAGTTAGTAGAAAATATGGTGGCTAAATGTGATGCATTGGATTGGTTGAATGAATCCTAGCCCTACATATGTTGATGAGTTAAAATGTTAGCTTTTAACATTTCAAATTTGAAATGAAAGGAGGCATTTACATGAGAGAAGAGAAGACAGATAGGGAAGTGAAGAAAAGAGGAAGGAAAAAAAAGAAAAAGAGAAAGGAATTTTAGTCACCTGGTGGGTTTTCAAATATTAATTGATGTAAAATATTAAGATTTTATGTTTGCTAAACTTAGAATATTGTTAGAAAGTATATTATTAGAATTTATGTTATTAGTTTAGGTTGTAATTTAGGGAGTTATATATGAATAATGTTCTATATGTATTTAAAATGAATATTGTTATTATCATGTTGTAGGAATTGTGTAAATTAATGGGAGTTTTATTATCATGTGGTTATCATGGTGAAAATTGGTGGAAGTTTATTTATTATGTTGTGTTAATAGTGAAAATTAGAATATGTTTAGGTCCTCGGCCTAATTATAGTAGGAAAATTTGATATAAACAAATTCATTTTAGTAGTGTAAATTGAAGTAGGAAATTATATATGGCCAAAAATTTATATTATTAATGTTAATGTGTAATTAGTAAAATTAGAGATGGATAAGACTATGTTAGTGATGTAAATTTGTAGTTACGAAATTAGAAATTTATATTGTGTTAATGTGTATGTAGTGTTTTAAATCAGAAATAGATATTGTGTTAATTGGTGGAAAATTTAATGAAGAAGAAAATAATAAAAGTGTAGTAATAAATATATATATATATATATATATGTAGAACCCGCAATTTCGATATAAATTAAGTTCAGTAAATTTTTATTTAATAATAAAGGGTTCGACATAGTTTGTGAGAAAAATTAAATTAACCAAGGATTACGTAAGCATATATAACACAAAATTGAGGCATAGAATGTTATTCACCTGATTAAGTGATTATTATTATTATTATTATTTGCATGAATATTTTAAAATAATAATAATAAATAAATAAATAAATAAATAAAATCAAATGAAACTAAAATTTGATCTAAAGTTTAAGCATAAGAATTTTGATTCAAAAGTTTAAATAAAGAAAGACTCAATATTAATAATTTAAGCTCAAATTTTTTTAAGCTCAAATTATGTGAATAGTAAGCCCAAATAATGGGTAAATAGTAGACCCAAATTTAAGCCAAGAGGTAAAAGGATATAATGGTCATTCATGCATGGATATAATAGTCATTTTGGTAGGGAGATAATGGTCATTTTTAGTTTCTTTTCTTCACATTTCTAGAGCAATCAAGAAGTCAAAATGATGAAAAAAATAAAAATGTTACAAATGGGTTTTGACGGGAAGGAAAGAAAACAAAGAGAAAAAAAAAAGGAAATGGAAGAGAAATGGAAGGCAAAAGGAAAAGGATCAATTTTGTGAGAAGACAAAACAGAAATAAATTTTCTCAACAAAAAGGTGAGGGAAAGAAACATAAGAAAGAAGGAAGAAGTTTAAAGAAGAAATGAGGAAGAGAAGATAAAGGCTATTCACGGGAGAGTGGGGAGAAGAAAGAAATATAGGAAAAGAGATTAAGCTAATGACTTTGACAAGCCACACAATTGTTGCTTTTGTATTTTTGCGTAATTTCAAATTCATTTATATAATTCTTTTCTTAGACTTTACAATATCCATTTTCAGCTTGGATATTAGTGTTTTTCCAAGTAAGAACTCTGTTGAAAAGCTAGATGAGAATTTGGTTAAACAATATTGCTTGTTTGCTCAACCGCATCAAGCTGTTCTCATTTATTGGAGAGATTTGAGATTCAATTTTCTATATTGGTTAAGTTCTATCTGAGTTACTTCCAGGCTCTAACAGTTTAATAAATTAGGCAATGAATGGACAGTTCGGGAATAACTAATTTTCTATAAATTTCATTATGTTGAGATCATATAAATGGCAGTGTTTTGGTTGTGGTTATGCATGAGAAGTGTGAAATAGGTGTCAATGAATGCAAGGAAATGGTGGCCAAGTTGAAGAGCTGAAATTTGGTTGACAATGGTAGTTTCTTACTTGCTGAAATTCCTAACCTAGGTTCAGTATTTTGATTATAAAATGAATTATAGACCTTCAATTAACATACTGTAAAATTTTGTGTAAACTAGACATAACAAGGAAAAACATAGTTAAAAATTAGATTTTTCCGTTAAGGAATGAATTCTCAGAAAATTAGATAAGCCCAATGCTCTGTTACAAAATTCTATTGAAATAGTGTTTGTTTAATTAAGTATAAGTTTGGATATAGAAATTCAAATAAAATACCGTAAAAAGCCGCATAATTTAGATGTATAAGGGACAAACATATTAAGAATTTGGTTTAAAATTTATTACCAATTGATACCAGCAAAAAGACGACATTACCCCTATTGCGGATATATATTGTTGGGATAAATAAGATGAAAATTACGATTTCTCAAAATAGGTAATGATAGTCTAAGATATTCATATTGTTTATTAATAATTAAGGTCATGAATAATATATTTATTAGTTTATATCGAAAGTGTATGGTATTTTGGATTTTAACAAAAGGACATGTGCTTGTATATAGTCGACTTAGCCAATCATCAGCTAGGCTGCAAGTTAGAAATGGCTTAGCACAAACTAGTGAGTGGATATTTTTAGTTTCAAAATGTTATTTATACAAAATTTTTTATTTATACATGTTTTAGGAAAATCTATTGAAATGAATATTTTATTGTATATTTGAAAAAAATATAATTTAAAAGAAATATTTGAGTTATACATGATTTGAAATTTAAATTGAAATGTTAAGTTGTTTTTGTAAATTCAGTGTTTATAACTGTGTTATATTGAAATGAAAATAAATCTGATTAGGAGTAAGAGTAATGTTTAGAAAATGTGTTAGATATTCATGAACTGTTTCTGTGGATGGACGATTTGTGATAAATTGAATTCTATGATATTATGACTGATATAATGAAAATTCTTTGTGAACAATATGTATTTAAGATTATTGGTGCAAGTGCTCAGTGTGAGTGCGTCCATGCACGGAGAGATAATATGATCTATGAGGGATGGATCAATACGGGTGAGCTTCCCTCTTATTAGATTTAGAGGGATAGACTATTATGAGTGAACTTCCCTCTTATATATAGACCTCGATAGACTATTACGGGCGAGCTTTTTGAAAGGTTATTGCTGAATAAGTGAATGTTTGGCACCACATCTACTTATCTAGGTTAACACTAATTAGTGGGCTAAATGATTTTATGTACTGATATAAAATAACTCGTTAACAGGTCTCGAGGTGTCTACCACAGCGCACTAGTGAATATCTCGATGGATAGTTTCTTGGCAAGCCCAAATACTTTATTTAAACATCCACTGACTAATTTTTATACATAGAAATTTAATTCATTATGCTTCATTAATTAAAGTGTATTTTTAATTTAATGTGGTATGTTGTATTTTAAAACTTATACTCTTACTCCTTATTCATATTTACTATTTTAATCTAACCCACTTACCGGGTCCTTAGGACTTACCCTCTCCTCCCCCCTCCCCTCACCTTTCAATATTGCAGAATTGACAAAGATGGATAGATATTTAGAAAGAAAAGGAAAATGATTCAGTACAATTAGGACATAAACAAAGGACAAGGAGTACGCACTGCAGTCATTAGGGTTTATGGGTTCGTCATGCATCCAGAGTCCTGCATGGTTCAATGTTTTAAAAGTTGTAAATTTGAATGTATGATGTACTTTTCAATATAACTTGTTATAATTCATAGAAAAATTTATTTATTCCATAATTGGGCTTATCGCCCATATGTGAATTATGCATTGTGTCTAATAATGTAATCATGGATTTACATTTTGTATATGCATTAGATAGGCTATGAGAGGTGTAGGGTGATAGTGGAATCTGTTACTTGCCAGTAATATCTCCGGGTATAGGGATATTACAATATATATATTTATTGATGTTAATTGTGGATTTGAAATGACATATAGTGAATTGGAATTGAATCTCAGCAACTTTCGGTAAGTTGAGTTTGTGTGATATATTGAAGGTTTGGAATTTGATAATGCTGGTGTTGTCAGAAAACGGCAACATTTATCAAATTCAAAAATTTTTCCGCCAAATGTGTGTTTTTTTTAAAGTTGTAATGTATACTTATAGGTATATATGAAATGATGGAATGGAGTGAATATGGTAATAAGTCTGTTTTAGAAAATTCATAAAGTGTTGAGTTTAGATAAGTGGATACCATAAGAATGTGGCGACAATAATTAACGCATAACTAAAATGGATGGTGTTAATTTGATTTTAGGTACATATTATTGAATATGAACACACTCAAGGAGAGCAGGAACAGAAGTAAGTAGATCATGCATGTATTTTAATGTTTTGAAACTTTGTGATATTTAATATTATGATGAAAAATGTGATTTTAATTTTTAATATGCCAATGCGATTTTATAAAATGATTAGTGAAAAGTTTGTGAATTTGAATGTTTACGCCACTATTGCATTTACTAAATAATTATGAAATGTTGTTGATGTGCGAAATATTTAAATAAAATGCTTGTTATGGCTTAGTCATTAGTATGTTATTCTGACTTAGCCGGGTCTCGTGTTAAATGCGAGGCTTGCAGGCTAATAAGAATTCTGTTTAACGCATCGTGTGCATTTTTGTTATATGAATATGAAAATGACCGCAATATGCGGAACACATAATTATATTATGAAACCGGGTCATTGTGGATGCAAATAACACTAACTGACTAAGTTGTTTTGAATGTGCTCATATTATGAATAAATTATATGTGATTTGGAAAAGTTTGAAAATTCTTTGACTGTTTAAACCTTTATATTGTGTATTGCATCGACATTTAAAATATTTATGATTTGCTTATTGAGATTATATCTCATTCTTTATTGTAAAAATTTTATTTTTAAGATAATAGCGCATAAAGGTGACCAAGTACATTAGCAAGGATACTAGGCGTATTTAAAGTTTTTGGATATATGTTATTGTAGGTTAGCTAAGTATTGTGTATAGACTTGTATGCATAATAACTTTTGTAAATTGAATTATGTAGAATTTGTGTAATAAAAGTGATGCATTATATAATATATGTGAGAATGATATTTGAGGTTAAATATATGTAAAAGGAGTGTGACAGTTGATACTAAACTTTTTATTAAAACTAAAGATGATGATATTTTGTTAGTGTAAATATATGTTGATGATATCATTTTTGGAAGCACAAATGAGTCTTTGTGTATTGAATTTTCAGATCTTATAAAAGGTAAATTTGAAATGAGTATGATGGGAGAACTAAACTTCTTTCTAGAACTTCAAATTAAATAAATAAATGACGAAATTTATATCTTTCAATCAAAATATTTCAAAGAATTGCTATGAAAAATTGACATGATAAAGGGAAAATCTATTTAAACTTCTACGAGTAATTCGGCTTCATTAAATAAGGATGAAATAGGAAAGAATATAGATCAAAAGTTATATAGAGGCATGATAGGATCCTTGCTTTATTTAACCGCATCTAGACCCAACATTCTCTATGGAGTGTGTGTATCTACTAGATTTCAATCCAATCCTAAAGAATTACATCTTATAGCTGTAAAACGAATTTTTAGGTATTTAAGAGCTACACCAAACTTATGATTATTCTATCCAAAGGATGGTAAGTTTAGTTTGAAAGGTTATTCGGATGCCAATTATAGAGGATGTAAAGTAGAGAGAAAAAGTATAAGTGGTACTTGTTACTTCGTAGGAAATGCATTGATATCTTAGTTTAGCAAGAAACAAAACATGGTTACGCTTTCCACTATCGAAGCCAAATACATATCCGTGGATAGTTGTTGTGCACAACTTTTATGGATTAACCATCAATTACAACATAATAGATTAGATATCAGTAAAATTTTGATTTTGTGTGATAACATAAGTACCATAAGCTTGACCAAGAATCTTGTTCATCACTTTAGAACCAAGTACATAGAAATCCGTTACCATTTCATTAGAAATCATGTTAATAAAGGAGATGTTTGTTTTGAGTATGTAAATACAAATCTTCAATTAACTAATATATTCACCAAACCACTTGATAGGGATCATTTTTGTGCAATTAGAAATGAATAAGGAATGATGGAAATTGGTTGAATCTTGTTTGAACCTGTTTGTAAGTGTGTGAAGTTAGCTGAAACTCATTTCTAGAAGAAATCGGATCAATACTTATATCACAAAGTATCGATATCATTGTAATAAATCAATACGACATTGAAATCGTATCGATATCCTTATGCGTTACTATTTTGACATTGATACCATCTTTTGATGTATCGACACGGTCACTTATATTCCAGTTTGTATTAATATTTTTTTTCGGATCGATATCCTGACTCAAAGTCAAAAGTGACCATGTGTAACTCAAAAATTTTGAAAGACCCATTATCAACCGTTAAAATTAAATGCACATTAAAAGACATTTTCAAATATCAATCTGTTCATATTCTTATCCACATGTATCGATACGCTTAACTCTAAGTATTGATACTCATACCTAAAAGGGCAAGAAGTATCAAAACCTTCTCAAATGAGATCGATATATCTTTCAGATCTAAGAAAAGATCGATACATTCTTCAAATGTATCATAATTTTATGCGATTTCAAGTTTAAAAGACACTCAAATCTAGTCTTATTGATATCTCATCCTCTCAGAATTCTCTCTAAAAATCCTAGCCTCTCTACCATTGAAACTTTCAGATTTCAGATTGTCTCAATCTTTCAAATTTCTTCAAGAACTAACTCGAAAATGCTTAAGACCAAGAATCCCAAAGTGAGAAACTAAAAGAGACCTAGGGCACCTGAGTCATCTCCCTCAAACTTTGATTTCTAGAACCGTCAGGCAGAAAATCGTTACCTCTTCTTCTTTCTGAACTGAAAAGTAGTTCCTGGATGTGTTCTAGACTTCAACCAACTAATTTCAATCCAATTTCCTTGTCTCCAAACCTTTGAAGAGTTCGAATGGATTAACTACCTCAGCTTTCGAGGAAAATGCTTTGACAGCCTAGTCAAAATCTTTTACTCAAATGTGGATGCTAAGGATCCTCATTCAAGAAGAGCATGGATGACTGAGTTTACCAATAACATTTGTGGACACTCGTTCCAGGTCAATGCTGGCATTTCAACCTTTTGAAGCTTGCAAGGTAATTTTCAAAAATCTAGATTTGATGGAGGTGGACAACAAACTAGTTCATCTAAGCATCCATGAGAGAATTTCACCTAATTATTTCATACAACCTTAACGTGCTTTCTAAACGCTATTCAAAAATGAAGTATGAAGACATGTGGTGGATGTAAAGCATCATAGAGGGCAAGAGGCTTGATCTAATATCTTGGATTCTCAACTCGATGGTGAAAACCATAGTGTCAAAAGCCAGCCATCTTCATTACAGGTATGTGGTATCAACAATCATTCGGAAGAGTCCATCATGGATCTATGTTGAGACAGATACCATTGAGCTGCCAACTGTCGCTATTTTGTCAGAAACAATACTTCACCATATGCACTATGAGCAAAACACTGATGGAAGATGGATACTTTAAGCTCAGTACAAGCACTTACACAATCGCGGGCAACAAAGAACGTAGAAGTAATCACAAGATGAGGCTGCACCATAAAATGAGCTACCTGTACCTCAACATTCACCTGAAGCAACCCCATCCGTTCTCACTCCGTTCCAACATCGTTTGATTCACAATCCGTTTCTTCTTTTATGCTACTGTCTCTTTTAGAGAATATGCATACACCGATGACACGCATGGAAGAAAGAGTGGAGATCGCTATGACTAATTTTGATGAGTGGCTTACCGGCATTGAGACCATGGTCACCACAAAAATGTACAAAATTGAGGAGCATCTTGCTTGGGGCAGGGACAGCATCACCCAGCTTGGGCGACTTGGACTTGAGTTTCATAGTAAAACTCTCAGATTTATGCAAAGCTTAGCTAGAGCAATTACCCTAGCATCTACACTTGCATATAGAGGACCTACAACTTCCTCCTCTAGACCACAACCCCCTCCACACGCCTCCCAACCTAGCATCTCTCATTCTGTCAACTTAGATGTCGATAGTGATGATCATGATGATTTTATTTTTAGCACTTTATAATATTGTTTGTTTGTGTTTTCTATATTGTTTCTGTTTTTTTTCGTTGGCTTAATGCTGAATGAGACAAAATGTGTCCTTACTTATTATAACTTGCCTTGCTTAATTATCTATATATGCATGAGTGCCATTCTTTTTACTCATTCTTTGATTACAGAGCAAAAAGGGATTTATACTTCTTTTAAAATTAAGGCTCAACGGTAACCTCTGCAGCATTTATGGTAGACATTAAATGCGCCAAATTAAGCCGTTAGACATAAGGAACTTCATAAAAGAAATGAATATAAATAGAAGAAGAACAGTGAAAGAGAAAATAGCTATTATTGTGATCAAATCAAAAACATTCTCAGAAAACATTCCCTATGAAAACAGTGACACTTTCTCTCTTTATTGTAAAATTTTCAATTCTTATTACGAGAGAACTTTTCTTTCTGAGAGAATATTGGTATATCTGCTCTAGTATGAGAGCTAAAAATTTAAATACATTTATGATATTGTATTGGGTACATCTTTACCTAAAATAAAGAAGATGTGGGTTACTCTTCACCCCTGAGAAAGTAAGTGTACGGTTGCCCTTCAACTCAGAAGTAGTTGTATTAGGTTTCACTTGACCCGTCTAAATTAAAGAGATAGTAAAACCTCAGTGATGGTGATCCTTATCCAAGAGAGTAGACGTAGGCCAAGTTTTGTCAAACCACTATAAATTGTGTTTGTCTTTTTCTCTCTCTATTACTATTTTATTTGTTGTATTATATTGCATCCATTTTAAAATTCTAAAGTTTTAAAAACCTAGTTCACCCCCTTCTTGGGTGTTGCCAACTAGGCTAACAAGTGGTATCAAAGCTTAATTCAGTGAAATAGGATTAACAACCTTGAAAAGTAGATCAAAAATGGCATCTAGTATCAACCTTACACAAGTAGTTGATGGACAACCCGTAAACAGGCCTCTATTCTTCAATGAAACTGATTATACTTATTGAAAAAAGATGATGCAAATCTTCTTGACAACTCTAGACTTTAAGATCCTAAATATTATAGAAGATATATACTTTCCACCCACAACAGAAGATGTACTGACTAGAGAGAAAAAACTAAAATCAAAGAGAGAATGGACACTTGAGAAAAGAAATAGATTCGCTCTAAATGGGAAAGCCATAAACATAATTTATTGTGCCTTAGATAGAGCTTAATTTAATAGAATTTTAAAATGGATGTAATGTAATGTAACAAATAAAACAGTAGTAGAAAGAGAGAAAGATAAACACAGTTTATAGTGGTTTGGCAAAAATTGGCCTATGTCCACTTTCTTGGATAAGGATCACCATCACTAAGGTTATATTATCTCTTTATTTTAGACAGGTCAAGTGAAACCCAGTACAACCCCTTCTTAGGTGTTGCAAATTGGGCTAACATCTACTAAGTATACACTAGCATACATACGTGAAATTATATTTAGTTTTAACAATAAAATATGTTTTATTGTTTTCTGATTTCAATTATTTAGTATTTATAAAATAAATTGTTGTTTGTATATTAGTATCATTTCTATTATGTACTTATAGTAGATAAGACTTGACTCAAATACACTAACAAGTTAATGCTAACAATTGTAAGTTTGTGTGACTTGTGCAAGTTTGCAGCTTCTCTAGGATAATTAACAATTTTATTTTATTTAGTTTTCTTTTGTTTTTAAACATCTTTTGATAAGGAAAGTTAGTTATTTAGGAAGTCTTAGAGTTTTAGTTATTTTAAGAAGTTGATTTATTATTAGAGTCTTATTAGGATTGTTATTAATATTTTTGATTTCTTGTTAAAATATGATTTATTATTAGTCTTATTAAGGTTCCTCTATTATAAATAGAGGAATTGTATTAGTCTATTCAATCAATAAAATTTTCTTTTTCAAAGGGATATTCTTAAACTTAGGTTTCATTTATATTTACACGTTTCTGTTCTTCATATTCTTAAGTATTCTATGTATCTACTTTTAATGAAAAACATAAAATCAAAGGTAATGACTTTTAATCATTATGATGCCAAGCATCATTTTAATGAAATAAATTCTTAAGATATAGAAGAATACATTATATTAATGATGAAAAAATAGATATTTAATTAACTTTTAAGAATACAAATATAACGAAAATCAACATTGTAATACAAATTATTCAATTAAACATGGCTTTATCATCAACCTTAGTACAAGAAAACTAGAAAGACATGATAAAACTAAGGAACAATAGGTTAAAGGGTTGTTGTGGCATTTGTTCTTTGTCATCAATTCCCTTCTGAACCTAGAGTTTATGACTCCTATCTACTAGAAAAATGGTCAATAGTGACATAATATTAGTATAGTAAATTATACATTAACACCGCTTAAATACGTCAAAAATGCTCTTGTCAATACTTTTTAACACTAAATTTTGAAGTCAATGTTTATAGTGTCAACATTTACTGTCAATACAACATCAAGAAATTATTGACTCTATTTCATCGTAATAAGCTATAGTTTATAAAAATTTGTTGATTATCATTGACATTTCTTTAGTATCAAGGATATAATTTTATTATTATTATTTATTTCTAAATTATTATATTAGATCCATTTCGAATCTTGTATTTTCTATTTTAAATAACAAAACGCATAATACACTTGTAAATTATTAGACCAACTTGACAAGAACTGAACAAGTATTTAAGAGCAAATTTAATTCTGCAAGAAGGAAGAACATTCTAATCAAAAATTGAATTGGCAGAAATTATAATATAAATTTAAAGACTAGCTAAGCTAAACTCGAGTTGAAACCATTTCCGCGCTTTTTCTCGGGTCTTCTTCATCACATCCAAAACTTAAATGAAAAGGAATTACTATCTCATTTAGGCATCATAATTAATTACAAGATAGATAAAGTAATTAAAATTCAGCATAAATAGAATCTGTTTAAGGTGTAAGCTAAGAACTACGACTTCATCCAAAGCACTTACAACCACTTTATATCATTTAGACACTATGCCAATGTTTAGAACAAGAAACAAGTGCAAGACGAAAACTAAGGAACAAAGATTAGATAATTAGAACAATAAAATAAAAAATTATCCCAAGTATGTGAAATATTAAGGAAAAAATTACATAAACCTAATCAAAAAGAGATGCAAATAAGAAGAAAAAGAACCAGGAAGAGCAAGCATTGAGCAAGAAGTATAGGCCTAGTGACTTATAGACTTCAACAAGACATTCAAAAAATTTCAGAAATGAAAAATCTACTATGGTAACAAAATCTCATAATTTCATTACCTTAGCGATTTTCACATCGAATGTCCATTGACAAGCATCTCAATTGCATCATCAAAGCTAGGGAACTAGATCCTATCACCACCCACGGACTATGCAGCAAGAGATTAGCCTTTGACTGAAACACGACAAAACTAAGCTTTGCGATTTAGCGATCTGTTGGTATTTTACTGATTTGAGTAATAGATGAATTTAGGGTTTGTGTGTGTTAGAACAAAATGGCTTCTTCTTATTCTTTGGTTAATGCCGAAACAAAGAATCAAATATAATGATTTCAAAATTTAGCGATCTGTTAGTATTTTACTATTTTGGTGATATTTTCGGCAGTCTAAACCAGAATTTTGTCCAATGGTGCAAACGGTCTATCAATCTGACATGTGTGTAAAAAGTTATAACCAAAACTATTCTTTCTCTCTATTCTTTCTCTCTCCTATCTTCTCTCTATCTTTCTCATTTCTTTTTGAAAATTCACCCTACAACTATATTTGTAGCTATCAACAAAATTATCATTTTGGGAAATTCGTTATTTTAGGTCAAAATTGTTATTTTTTATCCCATTCCGTGTCCCAACTTACATTTCGTGATCTGTCATCGTAATAGGCTCCATTTTTTACCTCCGATTCATTTGTAAATTTTTTCGAAAAACGTCATAACTTCATCATTTTTTACTTCAATTGAGTGTAGTTTGCAGCGTTGGAATCTACGCATTATGAACTTCCTTTTGCTCTCAAAGTGTACGAAAAACTATGCTACTACAGATAGGCTACTTTAGATCGAGCTCATTTTTTAACATATTTAACGTAAAGAGCCATAACTCTCTTCATACTTATCCAATTCAAGCTTGGCATGATAACCTAGACATTACAAGCTTTCATCTAGTATTAACCAGCATAAATTTTGATATTGTTACAGTAACTATGCATAAATTATCAAAATACCCCTGATCCTATTTCTATTTACTTTATGCCTAAATCGACACACTAATCATACATTTACTATTATACCCTATAAATCTTAAATTTGGGTTGAGTTTCATAATTCCACCCCCTTTAAAAAAAAAATCTGTCCACAAAATTTTCAAATCTCATGTTATTTATACAATGCCAGTAGAACTACTCCTCAATTTCATCAAAACTTCTAGTTTCACAATTTTATCTATGTTTAAACATCCCAAAATTATGTACTTTCCAATCTCAACAATATCATCCACCACATAAGAAACACTATCTAGTTCAATCACAATAGTAGTCATAAACACAAAAAGCATACAAATAATCATAATACCGTACAAATCATACCTATAAGGTTTTTAATGGAACACATCACTATAAACTCTAGTAAAAAATTTATGGATATTCTTTTTACTTCTCTTCTTCTGGTTCCTATGTAACCTCTTGGGTTTGGTGATTAATCCACAAAACCTTTACAAGACTTACTTGTCCCGACCTCAATTCCTTAACCTTTTGATCTAAGATCTACATCGGCTTCTTTTTGTAAGTAAAGTCTTTCTTTAATTCCACTGGCTGCACTTCCAAAATGTGAGAAGGCACATGCACATACTTCCTCAATGTGGACATGTAGAATACGTTATGAATTCGCTCAAACTCAAGTGGAAGGGCTAAGCGATACGCCATCTTACCCACTTTCTCCAAAACCTCATAAAGCCCGATAAATCACGACGTAACTTACCATTCTTCCCAAACCTCAACACTCCTTTCCAAGGAGAGACCTTTAGGAACACCCTATCTCTAACTTAGAGTTCTAACTCTTTTCGCTGCTTATCCACGTAACTTTTTCGCCGACTTTGTATTTCAAGCAACCTACCTTTAATCACTCAAATCAATTTCATTGTCATATCCACGAGGTCTGAGCCATGAATTTTTTGCTCGCCTACTTTACTCTAACACACTGGAGTCCTACACCTTCTCTTGTATAACATCTCGAACGATGTCATGCCTATGCTCACCTAAAAACTATTATTATAAGCAAACTCAATTAATGACAAATGTTCATTTTAACTTTTAACAAAAGTCATTACACACAACCTCAACAAATCTTCTAAAGTTTGTATAATCCTCTCGGACTGCCCATCCGTTTATGGGTGAAAAGTGGTACTTATCGCTATTTTCGACCTCATAAATTCTTGAAAACTTTGCCAAAATCAAGAGGTGAATAGTGATTTCATTTTCACATCTTAACTTAATGAAATAAATTATCAATCAACAAATAAATCTTTGAATTCTTCCTCACATAGCACAACTAAAATTATAATTCTTATCTTTACAATATCTCAACACTTTATCCGTATTCTCAATAATCATCCCTATGTTCATCATAATCACAACTTTATCAAGCAATGCCCAACATAATGCTAAGGACGTAATCAAATTATTCTTTACATATATTTTATCATTAAGCTCAAATAATTATTTAAAAATATAACTATCCATTCACATGTCATAAGCCAATTCCCAATTTGTAATTCGTAATATTTCATATACCCTCAAAATCACCAAAAATCGCCTAAATAACTATAATAATCATAAAATTTAATAAGTCATAACCAAAGCTAAGTTAGAGAACTTAGTCAGGATTCCAGCACATGTAATGTAAATCTTTATTCAACGTTCCTCAGAGAAATAGTTATCCACTCCCCTAAATGCCTCAAGGATCTACCATAGATTACATGCTATAGCTAATGAAATATTACATGTATATAAAATAGCTTATACATATATAAATATATATATATACCTACTTTGCCGACTTAATTCCATATTGTTATTATCTCAATTTATAAACAACACGTATAAATAAAGATCCATGCCCGAAGGGCTATTTCCATAAGTTAAACACGTTTATATCTCTTTAAGGTGACCATAAAATAGGCATTAAGCACTTTCAATCATTCTACACAAACTCGGCCTATCATAAATTGCAACAAATTTGATTTTTACAGAGATTTAAACTCAATCTTTACATTATATAAACCCAACGTTTCTATCAATTCTAAAAAGGTTTCATAAGACCAAGAAATGTAAGTTTGAAATCATATAAAAAAAGATTATTCCACTTACAACCTTAAATTCCTCATCATCACATCCAAACCTCATCTCTCTCAAACTATAATTAACTTCTACCCTATGAGCCCTGAACCAATCCATACCCAAGATCAAACCGAAGTCTTTCATCTCTAATGGATATAATATAGTATGCAAACGATAACCCTCTATCTCAATCTCTACTCCTTTATACACACTATCAACCACAATCTCATCACCAGATAGAAGTTTCACAATCAAAGGAACTACAACAGATTCCTTTATGCCACACAATTCAGCAATACATGTAGTAGGCATAAAAGAATGAATAGAACCGGTATCAAAAAGAACCCTAATGAGTATACTTGTTATTTTAACTGTCTCAGTGACAGCCTCACCACCCTCATGAGCATGTTGTTCGATTATAGTGGATACCCGTCCTTGTTCTGTACATGACGTTTCATATGTTTAGTGTCCCTAACCTCGACCTCCAAAACTTGTCCCTCTGCTTGATGCACTATTACCTCTGCCCTGTGCATTACTAAACCTACCTTTTCCTCTCCCATAACTAGATGGCTCACTAGTCCTGCTTGTCTCCTGACCTGTTGCCTGAGAACCCTCTGCTCCTAAGGGACAATATCGGTATAGATGCCTCTCTGGCCACACCCATAGCAAGTCTTCATACTACTAGGGCAGTCCCGAAGAAGATATCCTCTTTAACCAAAACCATAGCAAATCTTAGACACCCGAGGCCTACTCTCACTGTTCACAGACCTCGCTTAGAAGTAGCTGACACTCCTTTGGTTGAAACTTGTCTTAACAATCTATCCTGAGGCTGTCCCCCAACGGTCAAATATCTGGCCCCTAAGGTAGCCCTATATTGGCTTTGCTGTGAAGGGTTTAGTCTACTGTCACCTTACTTTGCATCTTCTCTAAAAAGACATTCCTGGTCCTCTTTTTAAACTCTTTCTCGGCAGCTCGCTTCCCACGGAGCCAAGTTAACTTTCCCTCCATTGCCATTGCCCTATCTACAGGCTCAACATACCTCAAATGATCCAAACCCACCAACCACAATTTTAAATTATCATGCAAGCCATCCATAAATTTATCAACTCAGTAAGCACCAACTCCGGATGATATTTGGAGAGGGAGTTCATTCGTCTCTCGTATTACACTATTGTCTCCTACTTACCGTGCATCATAGTATCAAATTTGAGACGCATCTTCAGTTGAAATGCCCTCACAAAATACTGATCATAAATGCCTTCTCAAACATATCCCAAGATATCTTTAGCCCCATACTAGATCTAGCTCTATCAATAGTTACAGTTCTCAATTCCAATAATATCAACTTTCTAGCATTCTCCCACTATCGCTCTGCTTCACCCCTCAATAAGTACACTGCAAACTTCACTCTCTAGGAATTAGGAATGTCTAAGGCTGAGAAAATCTTCGTTAAATCATTCATCCATATCTTCACCTCAATCGGATTGACTGTGCCTCTAAACTAGGGAGGTCGCTGTTTCAAAAACCTCTTAAATAAATCTTTATCATCATCCTTAGATGGAGGTACCCCTATCCTAGGTTTTCTAATTTGAACCCCCTCGGCTACTAGTCTCCTCAACATCATCTGTGTTATAGCCTTTAAGTACCCATCTAACGCACTCGGATTGGCCACCGTCGACTCTATTAGGGGTGCAAGTACCCAACCCTCTACATTACTTTCTACTATTGGAGAAGCCTCAAAAGGCTCTACCTCAACCCCGACTCAACTCCCTCGACGTGGCCTGCCACGACCTTGCCTTACTCTAACTCTTTAACCCTATCCTGACATAGCAGAATTTGTAAGGATGAGATACATGTCATTAATCGTACTTAATGCATGCCTCTAGAAATTCTAAACTTATAACTCTAATACCAAACTATCACAACTGCCCCTTTGAAAGGCTGGTCGAACCTTACGAGAGATGTCGCGAGTTGGTTAGGCTACTACATGCTCAACCAATTTATGCCATGTCGCCTAGTAATACCATCATTTTGACAATGAAGTTCAACCCTCATATGTCGAGAGCACCTCAACAACCATGCAAAGCATTGCCCATTCGTAGCTTCACAATCTCATGAATAATGACATGTTTAAAGTGGAAAACATTTTATTTCTAATAAATTGTGCAAATTAAATAGAAAAAAATAATTTTACTAAACACAATCTAATATTTATATAATGTTCAAAAATAAAAGGAAGTGAGATAATAATAATTATATATAGCATATTAACAATAAAAAAAGGATGATGAGTATATCATAATATATAACTGATCTATAGTTATATATCATAAACAAAAATACCTCATGCCCACAATAATGACACTATACAATGGATATGCAAAATGGTAACAATTTTGTTAATAGTCTGGATATAATGCAAGCTACTACTGCGATGTTGCAAAGGAGTCTAATAGTTGGGACAAACTTGTAAAACTAAGAACTGTAGAGTAATAAGCTAATAAGCCTAGTAAGTAGGTCACTTGACCTATATTCAAAAATACCTCAGTAACGCAACTAAAATATATCTCAACTATATAATCACAGTACAACCCACAAATAGATCTCCATTACCTCATTCTCTCTAAGGTCATAGCCCACAAGAATATGACTCCAATACCCTAATAGACTGCTAGGCCATCGCCTTCAAAATAGGCATCCAAGTATGACCAATATTGGGTCTCAAAAACTCTTATTCTCTTTAAGGTCATTGCCCACAAGAATAGGCACTTAATACCTTATTTTCTCTAAGGCCGTAATCTACAAGAATAGGTACTCAACACCTTATTCTCTCTAAGGCTGTAGTCTGCAAAAATAGGTATTAAGCATGGTCGATATTGGGTCGTCACCTTGAGAGAACCCTCACCACCCTATCATCATTATTGAGTGTCAACTATCATCGTTATACAAAGTTCACAACTCATATTTGCTCACACATGTGTCATACATTATTAATTCATCAATCAACATGTTATTTAGACATTTTATCAAACACTTGGTATGCGACCAACATGTCTTCCTATAATTTAGACTATTTCATAATTCATTCATCTCATTATGCATTGCATTATTAATAGTAACATACTTAATCATTGATTTCATAATATGTAAACACTTACGCCTATTTAGGCATTTAATCGAACATTTTTGTGTACAAAGTAATCCTAAACCAATATCTCCTAAACTTTTAATTATACAATACCCAATTTTACAATCATTCACTCCAACAAATTCTTACTAACAACTTATTCATCACATCATTCACAACAAAAAATTCAAATCAAACAACTAAAATTTAACCAAATTGTAAACCCTATTTATTTTATCCTCTTAAATTCATGAAAAATTATATTTTACAGTGAGAAACTACTCACCAAGAGCTTATCTAGCCTTTATGAAGCAAAAATTATGAATTTTGATGCTAAATTGCAAAAAAATTAAACTTTTTGGCAAGCTACAGTAGAATTTGGAGTTCTATTCCGGTGACTTTTCTAGCAGTCTAAAATCGGAATTTGATTCTCTTTGTCAACACAAGTCCAATGGCGTAAACAGTGCATCAATCTGACGTGTGCATGCAAAGTTATGACCAAAATTATTCTCTCTCTCCTTCCTTCTCTCTGTCTTTCTTCTCTCTCTTTGAAAATCCATCCTATAACCATATTTATAGTTATCAAGGGTAAAATTGTCATTTTAGGTAATTTGTTATTTTGAGTCAAAATTGTTATTTTTTATCCCATTCTGTGTTTTAACTTACATTTTTTGATCCGTCATTGTAGTATGCTCCATTTTTCATCTCCCGATTCATTTATAAAATTTTTACGGAAAATATCATAATTTCATTATTCCTTACCCAAATTAAGTGTCGTTTGTGGTGTTAGACTCTACGCATCATGAACTTCCTTTTGCTCCCAAAGTGTATAGAAATCTATGCTACTACAGGTAAGTTACTTTAGAAATTGAGCCTATTTTTTTTTACATATTTAGCATAAAGAGTCATAACTCTCTCTATACTTATCCAATTCAAGCGTTGTTTGTGGCATGATAACCTAGACATTACAAACTTTCATCTAATATTAACTCGTATAAATTTCAATATTACTACAGTAATTATAAATAAATTACCAAAATACTCATGATCCTATTTCTATTTACTTTACGTCTAAATCAACACACAAATCATACATTTATTATTATACCCTATAAATCTTAAATTTATGACAAATTCTACATATAGCCAGTGAAATTTTTAGTGAGCTAGTAAGAACAAACTGAGTTGTAGACAACATACTCAATTTGCTTAGACAAAGTTGTGTCAGGACTTGTGCGTGCAAAGGTAGTTGATCTTTTTAATGCACTTAAGAGAAAATTAAAAACTATTTAAACTAATAAATTATAAATATAATAGATAGGGTGTAAATGATATTTAACAAAAAATAAACATGTGAGTTTAATTAGATACATTATGATCTTTCTATGTAATTTTATTTAATAATAAAATATAAATAAATAAAATGTTTTAAATGAACTTTAAAAAAGTTCTAATAGCATCACTCATAAATTATAATTTTAAAGTAAATGCATGCTAAAGAGAGTGTTAATAGTTGGTCAATCCAAGTTAAATTCAAAAGATTAAAACTACAATAAACTTAACATAATAATAAATTATATGCTCAGTACTACAATTTAATTTGGGTGATTTGGGTTAACGAAACTTGACCAAGTCCTACCCATATTTTGGATTGAAAATATTCAATCCTGACTTAAATAAATTTTAAACCCAATTTAAACTGCAAAATTCGATTTGGGTTGAGTTTAAATTGTGAGTTAAGAGTTCTTTTTGTCCATCTCTAAGAGAGAATAGATGAACTCAACATACCATAATCCAAACCAAACTTAAACCAAGCCCAACTAAAATTAAGTGGTATAATTTAATTTGAACTCAGTTTTGAATTGCAGATTGTGGGCGTTTTTTATTTTTGTCCTTCCCTAATTACAATCACAGGGGTTTAGTTGAAGCTTCATGTATGTAAGTCATGGCCTCCTCATGTGAGAGTTTCTCCCCTTCTACCAAACCTTTTATCAAGGTGTTGGCGTATGCTGTGGCAGGACTACAAGAAATTAACTCCCCAGATTTATATTTTTCTACATCCGATAGTGAGCACCTGCATTAAAATAATCATTGACTTGAGCAAAAGAAATCGGATGCTAAATATACGAATGTTAAATAGGTATGTAAAAAGATTATTCTGCTAGACATACGTAATTGTCAGTATAGGGACGTCACGCTCCTTCCCCAAGTAAAGCACATTATAATACCGGCCAGTCTGCATGCAAAGTCAAAGCAGCTTAGTACTAGCAAAGGTGCAATAACTTGATGCATTTTGCTGCAAGTTTTTGAATATATATATACAGAGAGAGACGAAGAAACGTTCTTTGATCCGGTATCTGCATTTTAACGAAATTCGGACCAAAATTCCGACGTCTGCATGTTATATAACAAAATTCGGACATCCGAGTTGTTAAATGCGGACACCCAAACCAGAGAACTAACCTTTCTGTAAATATCTACATAGGGAAGAAGGCAGTGCAGAAGACATACCTTGAGTTCCTCCAAGGAAAAAGACTGCTTGTCATTTATATCAGAACAAGTGGAACTCATGGCATAACTAATAAAATTTTCCTCAATAAAAACGTCAATGAACTGTTCTAGCCTGTTAAGGAAAAAGAAAAAAAAAACGATTTAGTAAGTGATCAAGCCAAGTAGAAATCCAATAGCTAGTGAAGAAATAGAAATAGAAGAAACGACGTACGTTATTCTATACAGTAACAAGTGAGCTTTATGCTGAACGTTAGATTCAGGGTCAAGAAAAGCATTCCCTCCAGGACCCCATGCACGACTAGATTCACCACCAAAGAATAAACGGTGAGGGAAAGTTTTCCACATAATCTCTTTCGGTAGGGTCCTGTCCTTTGAACCAGCACACGCCTTTTTCATACCTTCCACCTGAAAGTTAAATTTAAAAAGTTAGAAAAATAGACAGCAAATTTGAAATACATTTACAAATAATGTATTTCCAAGCATCATTAATTTTACCTGTCCACCTTCAATATAGCAGAGGAATCTTTGTTTGCACATATTCGATCCAAAAGTAGCATACCAAACATGAATTTTTGAGAATGCTGATCTCCAAGAGGTAGCACCGCCCACTCCAGCTGCATTCAGTTTGAAAGTTGATCAAACGAACGAAAAACAGAGAGAATAATTTTCAGACTTGAGATCATCTGACATCAATTATATATTACCTTGACCAAATTGAACTTTCAGCTTCGAAAGGGATTTAGCTAATATATCTTGGAGAACTGACCCAAGCTTTTCTGACACTATATGCTCATCTTTTGAACCAGAGCTTGAGCTTGTATCCTGAAATACAAATCAATAACCCCTTTACTTTAAGAGTTGAATAACAATTCCTAATCTATCAATAACCGAAAGTTTGCCATGACGGTGATATGGAAGTATATTTGTAAATAAAAGAGCCTCACCGGAGGAGGAGCTTTCAGACCAGTTAACTTTTTTGGTAGTTCACCTTCTAGTGTTGGCCGGAAAGGACTTAATTTATGACGAACCTGGAAGACATATTGCAAATGCCTTAGCAAAACAATATAACAAGTTATCACTAATAAAGAAGATAGTAAAATATCTGATCTTTACCGCTTGTATTACGCGCCATGTTGATTCAAATGGATAGGCCTCTGAAGATCCAGCGACAGGCTTGTCTTCCAGCAACTCTTTCATGCATTCAAGGACTGAATTTGATGTAGAGTCTGCGTTGTTGCCTCCTTCCAATGCCAAAACAATCTTACTTTTGGCAATATCCATCAACTGGAGAAAAAAAAGAATACAGAATGAGGAATGTAGTAAAAATTTGGAAGTCACACCATAATCAGCAGCTTGCAAGAAAAGGGCAAATTTTTCATTAAAAAAAATGCTAACCTTTTTCAACATAATTGCGTATCCATATGGTGTGACAGGACTGCCCCCTAGAGGATCACCAGCGGCTGTTCCAAGCATGCATTAGAAATATTAGAGTCGAAAGAAACTGATCCCAAATGAGCCACCACAAGAACTCACCATATCAGTCAAAGAATCAAAAAGTAACTCGATTTGATGCTAAGAAAGTTAGTTACAGTAAATTTACAACAGAAACAGTCTATAAAGAACATGAAATTATCTTAAGAAGCGTTCTGAAAGCTGACATTAGCTATATTTTGAGATCTCTGCGTTGTACTCACTACCTTCATAAAATTTCTTATTGTATCATCAAATTACCCAATAAATTAACTGAACATATCTTGCACAACATTTTTATATTTTAAACATGTAGTGAAAATCATAAGACATTCTAAAAGTTCCCACAGATAAAAGTAAAGTTTCAAACCTGCATCGAATCCAGCAGATATTATAATCTTGTCAGGTTCAAATTCCTTGGCAACAGGAAGCAAAATATGGTCCCAAACTGCAAGATAGTCTGCATCACTGCAGTTCCCATTCTCCCAAGGGACATTAATGTTGTATCCCACACCAGGTCCTTCGCCGACCATAGTACAGAAACCGTCATCGTTTGCAGGATAAAAAGTCCCAAGCTCATGCCTGCAGAAAAGTAATCTATTATGGACCATCATTGTTTTATAAATGTTTCTATAAAACAAGGTCTAAAAGATGATAATAGAAATCTTGAAGCACTCCGTCAAGCAATCTATTATTGACCTTCAGGAAACAATATCAGCTCAACGTTTTCATGTACCTATGAACAGAGAAGAATAGGACACGAGAGTCCTTCCAGAACGTCTTTTGAGTGCCGTTACCATGGTGAGCATCCCAATCAACAATCAAAATTTTGTTGATTTCCAGTTCTGGCTGTAATATACATGGCAATAAATGGACGATGAGGCCACAACTACGAGGAAAACAGTAATATCTATAGACTCCTCAACTTCCATAGCAGAAATTTTAGCCACTACGTTATCAACAAAACACGTTAAATTGCAATGCCATTTATATTACCTGTACGACAGAGCCAGCAGCAGCAAGGTAAGCAGCCTCTACTGAACCTTCATTGAAGTAAATGGAATTGAATTTTGACACAATCCTATTTCTTAGCAAATCAAACTGGTTAGAGCTTGTATTGCTAATTAAGTTAACATGATTTTTGGGTGTGTGATTTTTACACATTTTCGCATCGTATAGTAAACCCACGCATTGCTGCGTAGTCTTGCTTGCACTTGATTCCCCTTCCATGATACGGTTTCGGTGATGGGGAATGTGCTGCCCTAATCTCTCACTCACTGCGTGTACGTCAAATGATGATGTCAGTGAGAGAAGAGTCTTGACGTGAAGGGGAATCCTACTGAACGAGAGAAAAATTAATTTTTATTTTTGGAGGATTTGAGAGGAAAGATACCTTTTACTTATAGTTCGATGAATGACGGGGCCAGATTCCACTTGAGGCATTGACAAGGACAGACTCCACTGGGTCTGGTCCAGGTTCCCATGAATCTTGGTTGTATCCTTAACGAATGCGACCTCGCACCAACCATTGACTCCCGGATTCCGACTAGTTGTGATCAAGTTCAAGAATGTCGCTACTATTAGGAATTAAAGATACTAATTTAAAATTTATTTTAATTGATTATATTAATTTAAAATTTATTTTAATTAATTATATTAATTAAATATTTATTAATTTTCATGTCAAAATTATATTATTTATCATGTTTTTATAATATCAATTTAAAATAGAAAGATTAAATTTTCCTTTAATTTTCATCATCAATGAAATTAAAATAATAATTTCTCGAATTTTCTGTAAATTCGTAATTTTTATTATTGTTTTGACTTTCAAGATATTTGAATTTAAATTTTTTCGTGAAATATAAAATTGTAGATATTTGAGTTTTCTTTTTATATCTTTTTGAATCGTGTTAATTCGATATAGAAACCAAAAATTATGACCCAAATGCAAAAATTGTGCTACTACTTTTTTCTATATCAACCACCCAAGTGTTTATTCTTTAATGGTAATCCGCATAGGATAGAAAATTAAAGTTTTAAGATTTTTTCAATTTTGATTATGTAGAGTCTCTTTTCATTAATGCTAATTCTTGAAAAGAAATTAAGGTTTTGATTCTTTAAGAACTTTCAAAATAAAATTTTTTTTCAACTCTTGAAGAAAATTATTTCTTATTATTGTTCTCATTCACATTCTTTTTGGGTTTATATATGTTTTATACTTTAACTTTTCAAATTTTAGTTTAAGTAGAAAGTCAATTAGGTAAATAGATTTATAATCTTATCAATAATTTATTTTTAAATTAAATACTATTTAATTAATTTAATTAAATAAATAATATTATTCTAATTAAATTAGGGAATTTATAATTAAATAATTAAAATTAAATACAAATACTTTGTATAATTATAATTTAACTCCAATAATTATTAAAATTATTAAATAAACCCTTAAAGATTATAAACTTAACAATTAAGTAATTAATTTTTTATTTACATAATTTAATCTTAACTCATCAATACCTTTTAGTGTGAGGCCCATTAGATTCCTTTTTATGTTGTCAATAGAGATAGTTATAGACTTGTTAAGTCTAAATAAATTAATCTAATTAATTTATCCTCAATCAATTCCTTAATTAAGAAACTAATTTTCATAAATAAAGAGCGGCATTTAACAATGTATCATGACCCTCCAATTGAGACGAATATTAAATTTAGTAAAACTTATTTTGTATAGATTACTATATGATACAATCATTTTACCTCATACATATTCTACCAAAAATTTTAGAGTATGGAAAATGTTTACTCTATTAAATCATGGTTATTAAAATTTTTGATTAAAATTGATAATTCAATTTTAAAATCTTTGAAACTTTTTTCAGAATTCGTTATGATTATGGACTTATATTATCACTTATGTCAAAATAACACCACTTGGAATATCAACTCTATTTTATCTATAACAGTGAATCATTTATTGATCTCTAATAACCTTCACATGCTTTACATATTACTCAATTATTACCCTATATGCAATCTCGTTATGGACGACTAATGTCAAAGCATATATGATCCACATACAATATAAACCCTGTTCTTTGAACACAAGGATAAAATGGTCATTTAAAGATATTCAGTATCACACATGTATGATTTAAGATTATTTGACATATTAACGAGGCTTAGGAGAACTTAAGTTGATTTAATGAATGATTAATATCGATTTATAAATATTTTTCAAAATCTGAAAAGGGACTAAATTGAAAGATTTTTAGGGATCAAATTGTAAGATTTTCAAATAATAAAAAATGAATTACTATAGCAAGTAATGTAGCAAAGTTGGAAACAGTTGACCGGTAGTAGCGATGTTAATGAACAGTACCAATCTAATCGACCGAATTGGGAAACAGTCGACCTGTGGTGGGTGTGTTTGATGATACTGTTCACGCACTGTAGCACAATGTTTATGTTACTGTTCATCGCAAAAATTCAGTTTTTTTAAAATTTTTAAGATTTTTAAGGGTATTTTGGACTTTTCACACTTTATCTATACATACCCAAGCCCCCAATAGTGTCTTTAAGCTTCTCTCACTTTAAAATAACCTTAAATTTGTTATCTCTCTCTCTAAAGACTATCTCTCACTTCTCTCTTTAATTTTTCCAAATTCTTCCAATTAAATTTGAGATTTTTGCCACCAAATGATTCCCCGTCACCTCATCTTTTATTTGATACTGATATTGGGCTAGAAAATAATGCAAAAAACGACGAAGAAGAAAAATGGGTTTCGAGAAAAAATTTAGACTTTTGCGTTTAAGTGACAAATTGAAGTTTCACGAGTTTGAACAAGTTACCGGTAAGTCAAATAACTCATTACAAGCATGATTTTGAGATTTGGAACAAATTGAAGTTTAGGGTTTATTGTTCATATACGAATTTAAGCTTGATTTCGCTTAGGGAACATAGAATTTTGTTTCAGAATGATAAATGAAGTATTTAACATTAAATGTAAGTTAATTCATCGATTTAACAAATATATGTATAATTGTCAAAAATATATATTGCGTAAAATTGTGTTATAAATGGATATTTGTCTAGAATATGGAGTGTAAGAAAATTACGACCAATGAAATTTTTATAATGATATATATATATATATATATATATATACATGTTGAATGTTGTTGAAATAGGCTTATTGGCCTTAAACATTAATGTGAAATTGGAAAGTTATAGTCATGGGATTCCTTTATTGGGAATCGGATAAATAGCCTCGTTAGTAAAATCTCGTAATGTAATATGTGTCAAACTAAGAAAGTGAGGACATGTTATACATGAATATAGGATTTAGTGTATGTTATAATGATTTGAAATATTGAAATTAATAAGACTATGTGTAAGGGCCTTATGTATTTGCTTGTTCAGGGCCAGTTAGTATGCCCATGACCACAAGTCGGGAGGCATCATTGTGGCTTGGGGGTGTTCACCGTAAGCACTATTTAGGGGTGTGACAACTGAGACATGGATTATATCTCCTCGTGCCACCTGGGTAATGTCTCCAAAACCCTATTTAGAGGGGGGTGGCTAGGTGCCTCAAAAAGGTCTTGTCATCAGCACTCCGGAGACATTATTGTGTACTCCTCCGCCCTCGGATAGAAATGGGCTATTTGTATGAATTAAGCTAACTTGTTTGTATTGTCTTGGCATGTAGAGACACTTACTTATTCAATACTTGTACGCCTTCGTTGGCTTGTATGCTTGTACGTCTTTGATGGCTTGTATGCTTGCAAGCATTTTATCAATAAAATGTCGGATTTGTCGGATTACGATAATGGCTTATTTCCTCTTATTTCTATTGTCGTTATATTTTGTAGACAACTAACCGGCTTGAGTTTGTTATATGAAAACTTGGTTAGGTTGACTTGTTAGTTGGAATGCACTAGTAAGTGCCACACAGGCGTGAATCTCAACTAAGAGAAAGTCGACTTGTGATACTATGCATGCGTGATATTAGGTACCGAACACACAATAGTGGAACTTAGTGGGCACAGAGTAATTGTGAGAATGTTAACCCTCCCTTCCCTATGAGTGAATTTTAAACTTGTTTTTATATTTTTGAACTATTTTATGGACTTACTGTTTTATGAAATAAGAAATAAATATACATTGTTGATTTGAAATACATGAACGGCCTGTTTATTGATTTGAAATGTAAATGGCCAAAGGCCAAGATTGACATTAAAAATGCATACTTTATAATGATATTGAAAATAAAATGAATTGATTTTGAATATATATACATATATATGTGCTTGTGACATTGTAATGGTAATAAAGTCGGGAGGGCCAAAAGTTGTATATGATTGTAGTTATAGGGTAGTAGCCTAAGAACGGACCTATTAGAGGCCGCCTAGGTGAGTGCGCCGCAAATAGGGTAGTTTTATGGGTGGATATAATGATATGGAGTTGCCTACCTGCAGAATTGTCAAGGATAGTCATGAGTATCACCACATGACTACTCAAGGCGAACGTCAGTGGTGGGTTAGTTTTAAAAGACAGCATGCATTATTTAGATTAAAATTGAAATGATTTTATTAAAATAAGTATTACTTTCAGTGCATAAAGCCTACTGACAGTCTCGGGATTACCAAAGCCAAGGTAATCACCGAGAGCAAGAGCCAACCCAGTAATTTAAATGATAGGTCATGTTTTTATCAATATTGAATTATTTTATATGCATTAATAATGATTTTATTAAATTGTCTTTTTGTCAACTCACGGAGTATATCCCTATATACTCACCCCCCTCATCTCCTAATTTTCAAGAGATCGAGATTAAGAAGTGCATTGCACAGGTCGTGATAATCAATAAAGGGTGTAACGCCCTCAACTACAATTGACACTCTTGACTCATAAACTTAGACAGATTAATTCACTGGGTATCTTTTATAATACTGTTTTATGTATGTAATTATGAACAATTGTGATGTAATTTGATAAGTATTTTATATGTATCTTAAATTAAATATATGCCTATGATGAGCTGATTTGGAAACTATCTCAAAGAGACATGTTTATGTAAATGTGTTTATGAACTTGTTTTGAGATGCATGTAAATGAGTGTACAGGATACAGGTACTCAAGCAGCCTTATAGGCTTGAGGGACATGTTTAGGGATAAGAATGTGACTCGAGAGTCTGTGGCGATTGTCACTTATGGACCCCACGAATGGGAGCGTAACATACAAGGTGTCATGAAAATTTTTTGTCTAATGATCAGTCATACTATCATAACTTAGGGAAATTTCATAGACATGTGGATAACAGTTATATGGGTTCTCAAACTGGTCAATTCGATGTATTTGTTCTCTAACAAGCTTTCATATGTTAAACTAAGTAAATACTTTCACTAATAGCTTATGAGATCAATTATCTTTCTTATCTAAAGAAACATACATAATATGTGTTGATCTAATATGAAATTATTAATGTTCTAGTGTTAATAATCCTATAATCGGAAACATTTAAGAATAACAAGATTTAGTAAATTAAATTTAAATTAATTCCTCTAATTATTATTCTAAAGATTTTATATATAAGTAGCCAATATAGACAAAACTTATATATTTAAATTGTCAATTTTATTAATCAATACAATAATATATAATTACGTATTTGTCCCTATTAGATTTAGGGTTATAAGCAACATATACTACTCTAATAAGTCCAATCTTCCTAACAACCATTCTCCAATGACTTTCGCATATTGCCACTAGATAAGGTCTGATTTCTACCATTTGTAGCTCTCGTTCCACAGATCTTGGTTGCAATTATAATTAAAAGGAATTCATTGTGGTGTAGATTCCTCGAATGTAGGTTGTATTTCACTAAATATTTCAAGATCTAAGTTAAAAAAAAAAAAAGTACATCCTGATACAATATGTGATCCTAAATGATAAAATATTTGATCTTAAACGATACAATATGTTAAGTGGTATCCATTAATTAAATAATAAAATTTTATAATTTTTAAAATTATTGATTATATATTTTAACTATCTATATAATTAGTGATATTGAATATGTTTTTTAAGATAAATTTTGAGATATTTAATATTATTTATCTTAATATCACATAAAAGTATAAACGAAAATTAAAGAAATTATTTTAAGAATTAGTTGATTGTTTGAAAAAATTCATTCATCGAAATCAACATAATAATATTATATTGTTATTATTATATATCTTTAAAAATTATATAAAATTTGAATAAATTAATATATAAGAATTTACATAAGAAATTTGTACTTTCAAACTGTATCCCTTTGATAAATGAAAGGGGCACATAATACCCCTAAAATTCGAAAGGGTCTGAGGTATAATTTTTCTCAAATTACACGAAAGCATTAAAATTTAAGTTATATACCTTCATAAATATTCTTTAATCACAAAAACTACTTTTAAACAACTTACCAAACTTAATAAAAATGAAAATCTTAAATCCTAAAGAACAAAAAAAATAATAATAAATGCTTAGCCAAATTTATCCACTATAACCTTAACTTCAATTATCTGATAATTACAATAAATTATAATAAGTTTTAAGCTCAGTATGTATACTAGTTTTTTCTATACACAAAATAAATACGCACTTATATACAATACGTAAACATGATATGTCACGAGTTGAAAACCATGTCATTTTAAAACTTTCATAATACTTAAACACTATAAAAACTTCTTTTAAAATTTATTAGGAATATTTTCATTCAATTACTACTTAATAAGACTTCGTTTATTATTGATTGAGTCAACGTCACATGTCGATGACATACCGTATGTGAGGTAAGTGCACGTGAGATACATAATTTCAAAAACAATAAACACACATACCTGAAGGTAAGAGTTACTCTCTCACTCTGATTAGCGATAAGTGTTCCCACATGCACAAATACATCATCACATGAATGTAAAGACACACTATACCTAAGGGTACCCCCAAAAGTCTCTCTCATATCATACAAAACATTTAACAATACTTATTAATATGTCAAACCCAAAAGAATGACCACACATATAAAAGCTCTTTATAAACTTGTAATTGCTTACTAAACAAGTAATAAAATTCGATACCCTAGCTTATAAATCTTAACTTTCATGAACATATTTCCTGTAAAATCACTTTATTATCACTTAAAACACAATGTATATATTCATGCTTTGATGCAAATGCACGTAACTTAAAAGTAATCACAATAACACATAATAATGTGAATGTCAATATTTTTACAATAACATATAATTAAAAAATATTCTGAAAAACACAATCAAACACATACATATATTTATTATAATTCTTTTTAAAAAGATTTAGTATACTTACCTCTTGACAATTATATTCTAGTTAACTTAAACACTTGAACCGATAATCAATTATTAACATTCATAAGCTTCTTATATGCTATTAAAAAGCATAACATAATTCATTAGACCTTAGAAATACAACTTACATCATCCAATTTATTTGACAACTTAATATTTCTAAACTCGCCAAAACTGACCTTATATTGTTTAAATATTTTTCTTCTACCTCAAACGACGTTATTTCCTTATGAAATCATAACATAATATTTAAGAAATATAATATAAGATCAAATTAAAATATTGACCCCCAAATGCCTCTTAATTTTTTTTATATCCTAAATTTGATCACTTATCTTAACAGTGTTAGAAAATATACTAAGTAATCCCCAATATTTAATTTTTAGAAAATATAATACAAGTCCAAATATCCTATAATTTTTCAGAAGTGATAAGGACATATAGACAGTTAGGAAATAAAAGTTTTGGGATTAAATTGATCCTATAAATAGTTATAAAAAATTTAGTTTTGAAATATTCAAACATTGTCAAATGGATAGTGAGCTATGTTCATTCATAATTTCATAACAATTCAAAAACAAAGAATTTGACCATAAAATTTTAATATAATGTAAAAAAACATAATTATAAATCAGTATAGAAAATATTATAATTTTTTAAGTTGTTTTGATTAATTAAAACAATTTTATTACTTAACTATTTTACAAAAATGAGTAGTTTTCAGTATACTATGGTCAATTTCGAAAAATTATTAAAAATTAAAAACTTTATATGTTTTTATGAAAAGAATTCATGATAACGCTAAAGATGTCTAATTTATTCACTTAAATCAGTTTAGTCAAATTCGTAATACGTGATTTAATAAAATTCACGAACTAAACTCTATCATGTATCAAACTTGCAAAAAATTTCTTTTCCTCCATTATTACTCTACAAAATAAAATCTCTAATTCTTAATTATAAAAATAAAATTAAAGTCTAAACACCCTAATCTAATTACAAAATTCTAATAATCATATATTTTGAAACATATATAACAAAATGATATACTAACTAATAAAAATCATCAATTCTTATAAACAAATATAAAATTAAGAATAAAATTATTTAAAAATTTTATCATTTTCTTCTTCTCTTTCTTCTTTTTTTGTTCTTCGTTTGTCTCTTCTTTTTTCTCAAATCAACAAAATTCATAAACATGACTTAACCTATTTAATTAATACAATATACAATTTTAACTCGGTTCATAATTTTATTATTTTTATATATTTTATCTTAAAATCATAACTTATTATTAAAATATTATATTATTATTTATATTATACGTTTATTTTTATAAAAATATAACTCATTATTTATACATAACTATATAATATATGCTTATAAAAAGTAGGTGTTATTGGGCAATTTATTATATTTTTAATTATTGTTTTCAAATTTAATATCAGTTCTCTCTCACATCATGCTACAGATGTTTCTTGTTTTTCTTGAATCAACAGTTGTCTTAGTTTGTCTTTTACGAATACTGTATAAAGTTCTTCTCTTTCTTCTTTGCAACCAACCAACCAGTTACTGTTAAGCATTAATAAAAATAAGAGAGATGATTCAAAGAAAAAGGAAATGCAATTAATCATACGGAAATTTATAAAATTCCAAAAATTTCAAAATATTTATACAACTAATTACTGCTGAATAAAAGAAAAATAATAATAATAATTCTAATAATCGGCCTCAACAGTCAAATAGTTCGAAAGGAAGGCTGGTGAATGTGACGAGCAAAGTGCCAGATAGCCAAGGGAGAGACTTTTAGAAGAGAAGAAAGAGATTACGCAACGCAACTTGCACCAAACAGACAAAGAGAGACGTGCGCAGGCAAGCAGCCTTAATAAACATGGCTTTGCTTTGGTGGAAAAATTCCATTGATATTTGAAAAATGAAAAACATGGCTTTGCTGACTCATGTTCTTGTGAATAAACAATTAATATTAAAAAAAATATTATTACAAAAATTATAAATATATAAATATATATATATATTAAATAAATAATAAATTTATAATTTATTTATCATTTAATAATTATATGAAATTAAAATTTTATATTTTAAAATAATTATTAAATTTTAAATTATTATAAATTTAAATTAACTTCTTTTAACATACTCAAATAAGGCAAGATCTCTTCAATTATCACCCCATTGTTACGGATCTTTCACTTATCTTTTATGCATTTATTTATTTATTGTCATAGTGGAACATTTAGACCTAGACCTAGGTCTATGTATTTTAATTGTCATGTCTAACAAATATCAAATCAAACAAGTAACTTTAAATTTAAGTGGAATTCCAATTTTTTTTTTTTAAAAAAATAAACCTCTACGGCAAATAAAATGGCTTTGCTAACGCATGCTCTTACGAACAAATAATTAGTATTCACAAAAGCTATTAAAATTATTGAAATATTAAATAATTAACGTAATTATAATTTATTAAATTATTTAATAATTATATTAAATTAAATTTTATTTTTTAAAATAATTACTAAATTAATCAAATTTAAATTATTTTTTTGACAAATACAAATAAAATATGATCACTCGAATTATCACTATAATTATATATATTTTACTTCTCTTTTATTTATTTACTTATTATTAAAGTGAAACACCTAGACCTAGGTCTAGGTCTAGGTCTATAAATATTAATTGTACATATATAACAAATGTCAAATCAAGTAAGTAACTTAGGTGTGGTATTATTTTTAAACTAATATTTTTATAAAATTAAAATAAAAATAGTATTTTTCAATTATTATATTTCATATATAAGAATGCATTTAACATTATATTCTGAAAATCGTATTATGAAAATAAACACAGTAAATACATATTAAATAACTATAATTGAAAATGATAAACACAGTAAATATGCATTCGGTAAAATATTTTTTAAAAATAATTTTATGAAATTTAATTCTCAAAAAATAATAATGCAATTTTTTTTACAATATGCAAAAATTATATAAATTTAATTATCAAAAAAATTAAACTTTTTAAGCTCTTAAATTTAATTAATAAATTTAATATACAATGTTATTAAAAAGTCTCTTACCTTTAATAAATGGCGATTATTAATACGAGATTATAATGAAAAATTTGAGGAAATTTTTTAATATATTTAAGCAATCCAAAGTAATTCATTATTTTTGAAACATATATCTAGACAAAATATTTGCTTCTTTACTGTAAGTAATGTGCTTCATTCTATAATGTATTTAAACTTAATTTTTTTTAATATATTATCATGGTCACTATTGTCAATAAGTTAGGAGTATAACATAATCGAAGAAATACTTTTCCATCCATACTAATTGCTAGATATTTGATTAGAAAAACTTAAAAGTCATATTTGACCACTCGTTGATTTAGTAAAACATAAAAATGAAATGTTACAACTCACTTTGCCCAAAATAAGATAGAACAAGAAGTTAAGAATATAACCTAATATTGCTAGGTTAACCTGGCATGGTCAATTGAATTCCAATTTTTTTTTTTAAAAAAAATAAATAAACCTCATTTTAATTATAAGAATAGACATATAATTATGTCTATTCTTATAATTAAGCTCATTTTATAGTTTTGTCAGTATCACCTTATAAGTAATATGTATAACCCCAAATTGATTCTGAAATAAACTTTGTAGAAAACATATCAGTGAAAGCTATATACATACTCTTTAACTTTTTAAATAAATAATAAATCTACTTTGCATTGATTACGTAATTGAATGAGCATAAGTTTAACCGCAACTAAAGAATCCAATTAAATTTTTAGAGGAGAGAAGACTCACTTACAAAATATAATAATATAATCTTTCTTAACCCTCTAAACTAAGAAATTCCTGAAACTACATTTTTAAGATATACAAAATTCAAAAACTTCAGAATTTCAGAGGACAGAATATGGAAGCACAAAGTCTCGTAATATTTACAACTTTAGAAATACACTTCTCAAAAACTAGAAATACCAATTCTACAACTACATAGAGACTATTTAATTATTTGATGCATGGTCTAGAATAGACAAACTCAAACTCTAGTTTAAAGCTAAAGAGGGAATTCATATTAAACTTGAATTCTAATTAAAGTCTAAAAAGAGAATTCAAATGTCTTGTTTGAATCTAAAAAGACAATTCAAATTAACTTGAATTCTATTTAAAGTTTAAAAAGAGAATTCAAATGAAACTTGAGTTCTACAAATTAAAAAGTCGAATATTTGGATATTGACTAGCATGAAAGAAAATGAAAAGCAGTATAGATTTAGATTACAAAGCTAAATTTTCTTTCTCTGTATAATTAAGGAACGAGTTGTCAAGACAATTCAAATTTTATCCATACAAAAAATATATATTTGTTGTTGTTTGGCCTAATTATCCACTTTCTCTTACTATTTGAAAAATATTTCACTACCCTAACCTTCAATTCAATTTTTTATTTTTTTTTAAATTTTACTATTGAAAAATTTGAATTTAAACCCAACTTATTTATTCAAACCAAACTATTTGAAAAAAATTACATTTGAAACACCGCCGGTTTAAATTAGACTAAAAAATAAAAGAGAATTATTAGATTCCTTCTCCAAAGTTTAAAAATTATAACTCATCTGGTCCCGTCAAATAAGTTATTGTTGCTACCATTTAATCGAATCTAATGAAATGCCCACTATATTCTCAAAAAAATAATAATAACAAAATTGATAAATAAAAAATAACATCTAAATTTTTTTTCTTAATTATATTTATTTTTATTCTTTTACTCAATATTAAATCCTTCTCTAGTGAAAAATAAATCAATTCACAATTTAAAATCTAGGAGTGGACACGGTTTGTTTCTAGTTTTGTTGAAACCGTATCAGACAAAACAAAAAAGATTCTCATGAATGGAATTGAAATCAAATTGAATAAAAAAGAACCAATTAAGTGTGATTTAATTTGATTTTATAAATTAAACTTGAATTTATGTATTTTTTTAAATGAATTTAATTTTTAGAATTATTTTTCTTATTTCTATCTAAATATACATAATTATATTACTAAATTCAATTACTTAATTGAATGAGAATAACAATACAATTCCAAAATCAAGATATAATAATAAAATCTCAAATAACTCTTTAAAAAGAAAACTTGATAGAAAACATATCAAAAGCTAAAAACTCTCTAATTTTTGAAATAAATAGTAAATCTACTTCAAATCGACTACCTAATTGAATGAAGACAAGTTCAACCACAATTAAAGAATCCAATTCAATTTTCAAAGGAGACCATACTAACTTAGAAGGTATAAGTAGGGGTAACAATATGAGTCATGACACGATTATTTGACACAAATTTGAAACAAATAAATGGACTTGAATTTAGAAATTTTGACACAAATAATAAACATGTTATATTCATATCACTTGTTTAATAATCGTATTCTATTCATGTTTGAACTACCAAATTTGTTTATTCATTTAAGACACGAATTATAAACGGATAAAAAAATCATCTCAACTAGTTTATAGTCCTTTTATCTTAAACGAATAAAAGATCATAAATGAATAAATAAATTATAAAGAAATTCATATCATAAACAAATAAAATTTATAATTCGTTTATTAATTGTGTCTAAATGAATCATATCTATGTGTTGACATTCTTGACACGATTAATAAATGAATCGAATTCAAATTAACTTTTATTTAACACGACACAAATACAGCACGATACAAATATGATACGATAATCCGAATTACCGCCACTAGGTATAACAATATAATCTTTCTTAACTCTCTAAATCAAGAAATTACTGGAAATAAATTTATATCAGCTAAAATTACTTCGACCATGACAACAAAAAAAATTTGCAAGATCTACAAGATATTCAAAATTCAAAAGCTCCAACTATGCAAGCATAACATAGATGTTCAAAAATTGTTTGAATTGCTGATTTATGGAATTTCATAAAGGTAGAATATGTAGAACTGCATATTTGTAGAATTTCAAAAGCTAGAAAATGGAAGCAAATTTCCCAGAACATTTTAGGGTGTGTTTGGTTGACAACTTTAAGGATGGAAATAAATCCTCGTAAGAATTGAGATTCCTAAATAATATTGTTTATAGTTGTAATAGAATCTTAAAAAATAATATAGAACAATTGAAGATACTTATATTTATTAATATAATTAACTATTAAATTTGTAGGAATGAATTAGTTTGTATTTATGATTGAAATTTGAAGTTAATTAAGATTTTTGTAATTGTTAATTATAAACTATTATGTGTTAATTAAAGGGCATTTTTGTTCAAACTAAATATAATTGAATCCATTCTTCCAATAATTTCATGCATCAAATAAATAAAAGAATGTTACTTCCCCTTCTCATTCTATTCTGCTTCCCCCCTCTTTCCTTTCTCCATTCATTTCTCTGAACCAATCATAACATTTAGAACTTAGAAAAAAATTATCCAGAACTAAAAATGCCAAAAAGTTATCGAACAACAACATAGAGAAAAATATAAGCATCTATATGATTGTATATTTATTTAATCAATACTTAGGGTTTACTATATATTTATAATATTCTCAGTTGTGCAGTAACTTTTTTTTCAAGTCAAATAAAGAGAATCTTCTGATATTTTTTGTTTTTATTCTCGTTTCTTAATTTTTAAGTTGTTCATTTCTTTGTTTTAAAGTGAAAATAATTTGATGAAAATTATGATTTTGTAATTTCTAATTGTGCCAAAGTGGATAACATCATGCTAATTTGCCCAGGTTATTACAAATAAAAAGAGTTTGATGTAGGAAAAGTTATATTCAAATGGATAATTCCTTATTACCTGACTTGGCAACTTTTCGTTTATGTGACTTATGTGAGTTTTTTGCTTTTCTAGGACGATTAACAATTGTAAGTTTATGTGTAACGACCCCGGCCCTCGGTATGCCCGCCAAGTCCCACCCGGCCCACACTTGAACTATTCAGTTACTGCCATTACAGTCTAGTGTCCCTCAAGGGCCCATTGAGCAGGAATTTGTCCCTCAGCCCTTTAAGCACCACAGGCCCCCGACTACCGAGGTATTTGTTCCTTCCTCAAAGGAAAGTTCACCTCCCCCGCATTTCAAACCTAGGACCTCCCTTTTAAAGAGTAATTCCTATGAAAGTGAGTATCAATTATGTCGACAATAACTAGGTTGAGGGCCGGGGCGTTACATTATGCGACTTGTGCCAACTTCCAGCTTCTTTAGGACAATTAACAATTTTATTTTATTTAGTCTTCTTTTGTTTTTAAGCATCTTTTGATATGGAAAGTTAGTTATTTATGAAGTCTTTTATTTTTAGGAAGTTGATTTATTATTAGAGTCTTATTAAGATTGTTATTAATATTTTTGATTTATTGTTAAAATAGAATTTATTATTAATTTTATTAAGCATGATGCACAAATGTTAAGTATGATGTGTAAACATTAAGCATGATGTGTAAATAAATGCGATGACAAAACTTTACAATATTTTGATTAGTTAAAGCTTTGTAATATATGTACTGACATGTGTTAGAAAATCATTCTGTCTTGAATACTATTTAAACTCAATTAAGTTTAGTTTTAGACATTAAAAAAAACTGGTCTTAAAATATTATTGCTTCTGAAACCTTTCTACTACTTTTGAGAATTTAGATTCTTTCTATTGTACAGCTCCTAATAGACAAGTCAGAAATCATCCTTTAGTGGAGGTTATGCTAAAATAAGTAATTGTTGTTTAAATCTACTATCGGTAATCAGTATGATTTAATATTTAATTAATTTTTTATTTTGATAATTATTATCTTAATCTATACTGGTAAGTAGCATACTTATATGGTTATGTATATGTCAAAAAATGTTATGTCACCAAGGCTATAATGCCTAAGCAGTCTAGTTTTTAAGTAGGACCGTTGTGACCCCACCAATTGTTCTTAAGAATCTACTTGGTGTACATTGCTAAACATATGTGAAATTATATTTAGTTTTAATAATAAAATATATTTTAATTGTTTTTCGATTTAAATTATTTAGTAACTATAAAATAAATTGTTATTTGTATATTAGTATTGTTTCCGTTGTGTACCTATAGTAGATAGGACTTGACTCAAATACACCAATAAATTTATGCTAACAATTGTAAGTTTATGCGACTTGTGCAAGTTTGCAGCTTCTCTAGGATAATTAACAATTTTATTTTATTTAGTCTTCTTTTCTTTTTAAACATCTTTTGATAAGGAAAGTTAGTTATTTAGGAAGTCTTAGAGTTTTAGTTATTTTAAGAAGTTTTTTATTTTCAAGAAGTTGATTTATTATTAAAGTCTTATTAGGATTGTTATTAATATTTTTTTATTTCTTGTTAAAATAGGATTTATTATTAGTCTTATTAAGGTTCCTCTATTGTAAATAGAGGAGTTGTATTAGTCTATTCAATTATATTCACTCAATAAAGTTTTCTTTTTCAATGGGTTATTTAGAAACTTAGGTTTCATTTATATTTACAAGTTTCTGCTTTGTCATATTCTTAAGTATTCTATGTATCTACTTTTAATGAAAAACATAAAATCAAAGGTAATCACTTTTAATCATTATGAAACCAAGCATTATTTTAATCAAATAAATTCTTAAAATATCAAAGAATACATTATATTAATGATGAAAAGATAGACTTTTAATACTTTAAGAATACAAATATAATGAAAATCGATATTGTAATACAAATTATTCAATTAAACATGGCTTCATCATTAACCTTAGTTGAAGAAAACTAGAAAGACGTGATAAAATCAAGGAACATTAGGTCAAAGGGCTGTTGTGGCATTTCTTCTTTGTCGTCAATTCCCCTTTGAACCTAGAGTTTATGACTCCTATCTACTAGAAAAATGGTCAATAGTGACATAATATAGTATAGTAATATTATACGCTAACACCGGTTAAATATGTCAAAAATGCTCTTGTCAGTACTTTTTAACACTAAATTTCGATGTCAGTGTTTATGGTGTCAACATTTACTGTCAATACAACATTAAGAAATTACTTACTCTATTTCATCATAACAAACTGTAGTTTGTCTAAATTTGTTGATTATCATTGACATTTGTTTAGTAATTTCTTTTATTAGTTGTTTCAAAATTATTATATTAGATCTATTTTGAATCTTGTATTTCCTATTTTAAATAACAAAATGCATAATATACTTGTAAATTATTAGACTAACTTGATAAGAACTGAACAAGTGTTTAAGAGCAAATTTAATTCTGCAAGAAGGAAGAACATTCTAATTAAAAATTGAATTGGCAAAAATTATAATCTAAATTTAAAGACTAGCTGAGCCAAACTCGAGTTGAAACCAATTTCATGCTTTTTCTCTGTCTTCTTCATCACAGCCAAAACTTAAATGGAAAGGAATTACTATCTAAATTTAAAGACTAGCTGAGCCAAACTCGAGATGAAACCAATTCCATGTTGATCGTTCACAAACTTTGCTGGTAATTGATCATATCTGAACCTCTTTCTAATTGGCTTATAACCAATGCGTTCAAGGCTAAAACATGATGAGTTGCCTGCAAGTCATTATAAGGATTTCAGGTCAAAGAATAATAATTTTTTACGCAATTATCACCATAAGATTTATTCATTGACAGCAAGGAAAACTCTCCATCGAGTAATTCTCAAGTGGTCAGTTCAGTGAATATATCATTATATGCACCTACACAACTGTCAAAATAGCTAAACATAAGTGACCGATGAGATCAGTCGCCCTTCAACTTGTAGAGCTGATCAAACTGTGTATTGGTCTACCCGAATCAGTTAATCCTATAATTAACTGTTCTACGACCGAAAACATTTAGAAAGTATGTCATTATGTATTGACTCTCATTTACGTGATCATCATCACAAATCAAGACCGTTGCATATTTTCAAGGGTATGTCATGTCCTTAATTTTAATTAAACATATAATACAAGTATATCATAAATATATACATGACATAAAATAACCATAATGTATTACACAAGCATATATATATATATATATATCTAAATTGTCGAAAGATTGGCTACTAGGGCACCAAATCTCCAACAATCTCCCACTTGGCCTATAGCCAATCTAAAATGTACCTAATACCTATTCTATAGACTATAATGTCGAACCTCTTCGACCCAAGTACTTTGGTGAGGGGGTCTACTATATTTTCTTCTCCATCTACTTTTTGAATAATGACATTCCCTTTGTCAATAATCTTTCAAATAAGATGGAATCGACGCAAAAGATGTTTGGATTTTTGGTATGACATGGGTTCCTTTGCTTAAGTAATGGTACTAGTGTTATCACAAAAAAGCAGAACCGGATCATCTATAATAGGTACTACTCTAAGTTCAGTAATAAACTTTTTCATCCAAATAGCTTCCTTTGTAACTTCTGTAACTACAATATACTCTGCCTTTGTCATAGAATCAGCTATCGTACTCTGTTACACCACCATTTAAGGTGAATACATATCCTGAAATAGATTTGCTATCATCTCGATCAGATGCAAAACTTGCATCTGTGAAACCCTCTAATTTGAGGTCATTATCTCCAGAAACCAAGAATTGAGAAACCAAGAATTGTTCTCGAGTTCTTCTTAAGTACTTGAGAATGGTTTTTACAACCTTCTAGTGTTCTTGACCTAGATCAGCTTGATATCGACTCATTACTCTTAATGCATATGCGATATTTGGGCGTGTACTAACCATGACATATATGATAGATTCTACTACTGAGGTATAAGGAATCATATTCATGCGTTCATGCTCTTCCGGAGTTGTAGGACAATCCTTTCAGCTTAGCGTGATATCGGTGCCTATTGGTAAATAGCCCTGTTTGGCATTAGACAAAGAAAATCTCTTCATAAGAGTATAAATGTACATAGATTGAGACAAACCTAACATCTTTCTAGATCTATCTCTATATATCTTAATGCCTAATATATAGGAAGCTTCTCCCAAATCCTTCATGGCAAAGTGTCAAGATAACCAAATCTTTACATTCTGTAGTGCAGCTATATCATTCTCAATAAATAATATGTCATCCACATACAACACTAAGAATATGATCGTGCTCCCACTAAAACATCTATACACACATGGTTCTTCTTTGCTTTTAATAAAACTGAACTTTTTAATAGTTTTGTTGAAGCGAATATTCCAGCTACGAGATACTTGCTTAAGATCGTAAATTGATCTCTGTAACTTACATAACAAATGAGATCTAACATCAGATTCAAAACTTTCAGGTTGTGTCATGTATACATTCTCTTCTAAATCTCCATTTAGAAATGCGGTTTTGACATCCATTTGCCATATCTCAAAATCATAATATGCAACTATAGAAAGCATAATCCTAATGGATTTGAGCATGGCTACTAGTGAAAATGTTTCGTCATAGTCAACACTTTGTCTTTGACGATAGCCTTTGGCAACTAAACAGGTTTTATAAGTTTCTATATTCCCATTAGCGCCGATCCTTTTCTTAAAGATCTATTTACAACCAATAGGTTTAATGCCCTTTGGTGGTTCAATTAAAGTCCATACTTTATTAATCTATATAGACTCCATCTCGATCTCCATAGCTTTTAACCATTTATCAGAGTCTCGACTCTAAATAGCCTCTTGAAATGTGGTGGGATCTTCATCATTATGAGATTCTTCCACTAATTGTCCATCTTCCGTTATCATCTAATTGTAACGTTCTGGTGGATGAATGATCCTTGAAGATCTTCTCAAAGACTATAGTTCAGAAGATTCGGGCCGCTCCTAAATAGGTGCAGGTTGTGAGGTTTCTTGAACCTCTTTAAGTTTTACCTTATTGCTACTAAATCCTTGTGTAAGGAATTTCTTTTCTAAAAAGGTGGTATTTTTGGCCACAATAACTTTGTGATCATAAGGTAGATAGAAGTAGTTACCCCAAGTTTCCTTATGGTATTCTACAAACCTGCATTTTTCAAACTTGGTTTTAAGTTTGTTTGATTGCAGTTTCTTAACATAAGCCGGACAACTCCATATCCTAATATAATTAAAGTTTGACCTATGCCTAGGCCAAATCTCATAAGGTGTAGTTAAAACAATCTTTATGGGAACAAAGTTTAGCAGATATGCTACTGTCTTTATAGTGTAGCCCCAAAACGAGAGAGGTACATCTGTAAAACCCATCATAGATCTCACCATATCCATTAAAGTTCTATTTCTTCTTTCAGCAACACCATTGAGTTGTGGTGTGCTATGAGGGGTCTACTGTGATAGAATGCCATGTTCTCCTAAGTAGGCCATGAACTCTGAGTTCAAGTACTCACCATCTTGATCAGATTGAAGTATCTTATTATTATAACCTGTTTGTTTCTCCACTTCACTACGAAACCTTTTGAACATTCAAAAGTTTCAGATTTGTGTTTCATAAGATACACAAATCCATATCTAAACATATCATCAGTGAGAGTGAAGAAATAGGAATATCCTTCTCTAGCTTCTATAGACATGAGCCCACAAACATCACTATGGACTAATCCAAGCAACTTTGAGGCCCTTTCACCCTTTTCTATAAAAGGTATTTTGGTCATTTTACCTAATAAGTATGGTTCGCAAGTAGGATATGATTTATATTCATATCTCTCAAGGAATCCATCCTTGTATAACTTACGAATTTTATTTTCAGATATATGTCCAAGTCTACAATGCCATAGGTAGGTATAATTAACAGTGTGAGTATGAGTACTTGAACTTAAAGAAGCAGTATAAAATAAAGGTTTAATTTGTTCTAAAGTATAAACCCCTTGTGACAAATGTCCAGTGCATATATATTCATTTTCATGAAACAAAAAACAACTGTTGTCTTTAAACATAACCGAATATTTATTTTTGTTCAAATAAGATACAGAAATTATATTTATGAGAATATTCGGCACAAAATACACATTTGTCAAATATATACATTTGCTCATAAGCAACAAAAGACCAACATTTCTAATAGCAAAAGGATTCACACTTACACCATTCCCTACTCTGATGACTGTCTCACCACGTTGTAGCTGCCTACTGAGTTAAAGCACCTACAAAGAATTGCAGATGTGTAAGCAACTACCAGTATTTAATACCCATGAGGATGAATCATAAATAGTAAGGGAAGTGCTTATCATATAAATACCTTTCCCTTCACATTGTTGGCGGATCATGGTGAGATATTCCTTGCAGTGGTGGCACTCATCAATAGTCTTATCCACCTTTTGTTTGCCTTTGGGCTTAAACAATTCGCCCTTAAGTCCAGTGGATTTCTTCTTTTTCTTGAAAAAAGTTTTCTTCTTCTTCTTAGATGAAGAAGCAGCAGCGAGCAGAACTAAACCTTTCTTTGGAAAGTTACTCTCTGCTATTTTAAGTGTGTTAAGTAGCTGAGGAGGAGTAGCATCTAACCTTTCATATGATAGCTCACAATGAACTGTGAAAAGGTTTCAGGCAACGTTTGTAATATTAAATCTTGCTATATCCATGAATAGAGATGAATCTCATATTTTTCCAAATGTTCGATCATATCAATCATCTGGATCACATGGGAACTAACAGGGGTACAATGTGTCATGGTGGCTCAAAAAAGACCTTTACCCAAGTCATACATGGCAGGCCTAATCTATGCACCATACATCTGGCGAAAACGCGCTAGAATGGCAACTGGATCCATATCCTCGTGTTGCCTCTGTAACTTATTACTCATAGAGGCTAACATGATACACTAAACCTTATTGTTATTAGTGACCCATTTCTTATGGGCTAGCAACAAGATCTGCATCATCAGAAGGAGCAGCAGGACTAGGCTCATCAATCACATAAATGAGCTTCTCCTGTTTTAGAACTATCCTTAAATTCAGATACCGGTCATTGAAATTCGTGTTTGTGAGTTGAAACTGTCTAAAATAGTACGAAGTGATAATGTAGCCATAATGCTTCAACATTAAAAATATAGCTATTAAAATTATGCTCATGTAATAAAATATATGAGTAAGGTTGTTAACAAATATATTTTACTTCCTACTATTTTACCAAATTACTATAACCTAAAAGTAATTTGAAAATTTTCTACAAGATTTTCTTAGTGGGGTTAAGACCTAAATATTATTTATAAGCCTCCTATAAGGCAAGGCGGTCCTTATAAATAATAAAAGGTAAGAAACATTTTTCTAATTATATTCTTCAATGCAATTCCTAACTTATTTGGCCTCCATAACACTATAGTTCCCTAGAAGGCAGGGCAGTCCTATATGATATGGCCAGTCGAACCACCATTACTAGATGTACAATTATCTCTTCATAATCGCTTAACAAAAGGCTGACACCAAACTATGAAATGATAATTGTCTTATCAATATTTAAATGCTCTAAGTGACCTATTTCTTATCTTAGGCACATGAGCCTCCTGGAAAGTAGGACGGTCCTCAAGGCTTATGATTAAAGATGGATTAACCTAGCAATGGTGGAAAAGCCTTTGGCTTATATCCAATATAACCATCTTTAGACTAATTATTTCAATTAGGGTTATTTTCATTGTTAATCATATTAATAACTAGGTGATGGTTATTAATCATATTAATAACTAATCATTTGTTATTAATCTTATTAACAATTTAGGTTATACTAACTATAATATAGGGGATTGAAATAAGAACGTTGGATTCCTATTTTGCATGCATATAACAATTATTATATAAATATTATAAATGTAAAAATTAAATGGATGGCGTGGACCTTAATCTAATGTGATGTGTCTAAAGCCATAAGGCACATCACTAGTCAAATCCTAGGGGTAACACAAATGTGGGTATTATCCCACGTACTTACCACTTTTAAATTATTATACTATTCATTTACTGTTGTATCAATCAACAACCTCTTCCACTTTAGCTCCGATCGCGAAATTTTACAATAATTCTAAATTACATAAAATATCGCTATTCTAACATATATCTATTTTTAGTACATTCAAATATCATATAAAAAACTTCGAAAATAAATTTTCAGAGGGAGTACAATGTATAGGGTAAGAAAAGAAATACATATCAGATTTAAGTAGTGAGACGAGGCACGCAGGCCCCATTTAATAATATAATTACATAAATGAATAATAACAATTTATACATTCATTCATATAAATATAAAATGGTCAATAAAGTACATGTCCATCCCATGCCATTTCATTCATCCATTTATTCAAAAAAAATAAACATTTTATAATTAACATAAAAATCGCAATTTCAGTTTTGTTGTTTCACATTGATTAATTAAATATTTTAATTATCATGTGTTATGCTAAATAATTAATATCCATATAATAATTATTATAACATATTATTTATCACATAAAATTTATGTCTTAATTTTCTGGGTATCCAATTTAATTTATTTCAAATTGTCCTTAATTAACAAATAAATTACATATTTATATTTAAAACATTTTTAAATTAAATTATGGTCACACCAAAGGATTCCTCATGAAAAATTAACGATTCTGTTTTTTGGCGAAAATCAACACCGGAGACACAGCCACATGCGCCAGCGAATGGCACAAAAATGCCACATTGTTTTTAGCACATAGGGGCGCATGCAAGTTTCGATTAGGCCAATTTTTGCACCAGTGAACTCAGACGGCCGAGATATATGTCTAGGTATGGCGCATGTTTAATTCTGAGATATTAAAAATTTTTGGCAGCCACAGTCGATGGTCCGGTCACTGGTCCAGCGAACAGTCACGAAAAACGGTATCTCCTAAATTTTATAACATTTACAATGGTCCAAACCAAACATCTAGATTCAATTTGTATAGCGAATAAATAACAAAACATGTAATTGTTACGGTAACACGGATTGGCTCTGATACCATTTATAGGTTCAATTAAAACAATAAGCATGGTTTGTACTAATACATACATGCACAGTATAATAGATTTTAAAAATTTTCATGCATGTTCATGTTTAATCAAACCCATAACATGAATATTTTCGTGTTACATAAACTAAAACAAGATAGTTTTAGAAACATACCTCATTCTGGATATTGTAATCTAGCTTTAGAATTCAATATAATAGGTGTGGACTCCGGGCATGAGAATGAGCTAACACTTTTGAGAGAAAACTTCCATGGCTAAGCTACTGTTTTGTTCTTAACAAAACCAAAGACCATTTCAAAACTCTATTCTTTTGTTTTGTAGGTTATGTTTCAAAGTGAGAAGAAAACTAACTTTTATATGTCATGGCAATTTTGTCATTGCATGCGTAAACTTAAGGACACAAATGTTCATTTACTATGCTTTTGTTTAGAGCACTTTGCATGCCCTATTTCTACTCCATAAAGCAATACAAATATCATTATGACACATGCTTCTTACTATTGCCGAAGCATGCAATACCAACTCCACTTCTCCTGCATTGAATACATACATTTAATTATACTAATTTATTTACTATAAATAAATTAATAATAACACTTAATTAATGCAAATTTGGTTAGGATTTTAATTTTAATTTTATTATCATTTTAATTCAATAATTAAATATGAAAATAAATCATTTAATTTTTGAAATTATTCATATTCAAAATATTTCAATAAATATTAAAGATATTAATTCCAAAATTTAATATTCATAATATAATTAAAATCCATATATATATATATATATATTAAGTTTAACCTAATTAAACTATAATTATAAAATTGTCATTATTAGGATTTATTAATCTAATTAATTAATCCATAATTAACTTATAATCTTTTATTATTTAACTTCAAAAAGTCCAACCATGAAATTAATTCACGAATACATTTGATGCTAGTCAAATGTATTCCGAAAAATCCTTTAGTCGAAAATACAATATTTTCAACACTCATCAATATTTTAACAATTTAACCCGTGTAAGTACGACCAGTAGGTTCGATTTTAAGTCAGTAACGGATCCCTTTTCATTTAGAACCCTTTCTAAAAAACAACGAGTCAAACTCTTCCGTTAATTAAAGTTAGCCTCTAGCAACACTCATCGATAGCCGGATGACATGAACGGAACATATCCTTGTTGAACCTGTAAGTGACAATTACTGTGTAACTTATTATTTTCTCCATACTAATACTCTAGACCAAACCTAGTGGTATGGATCATACTATCATACCACTTTTAGTCCGTCCTTATGTGTCAGATAATAATCTCGTAGCTCATGGATAAAATTAGAATCTCATTTTTAAATTATCCATCATTGATACCTCAGCTAAAAATTTATTGAGCTAGTATATTATAGACGACATATGGTATTCACCTCCTTTTCCGAAGGTGGAAAATTCCATGTTGATCATTCACAGACTTTGCTAGTACTTGATCATATCTGAACCTCTTTCTAACTTGCTTATAACCAGTGCGTCTAAAGCCAAAATATGATGAGTTGTCTGCAAGTCACTATGACGATCTCAGGTCAAAGAATAATATTTATTACGCAATTATTACCATGAGGTTTACTCGTTGACAACAGGAAAAACTTTCCATCGAGTAATTCTCAGGTGGTCAATTCAGTAAACATATCACTATATGTACTTACAAAACTGTCATAATGTCTAAATATAAGTGATTGATGACATCAGTCACCCTCTAACTCGTAGAGCTAATCAGACTGTATAACGGTTTACTCGAATTAGTTAATCCCATAATTAACTGTTCTATAACCAAGAAGATTTAGAAAATATGTTGTTATGTATTGACTCTCATCTATATGATTATCATCATAAGTCAAGACTATAGCATATTTTCAAGGGTATGTCATGTCCTTAATTTTAATTAAACATATAATACACATATATCATAAATATGTACATGACATAAAACAACCATAATGTATTACACAAGCATATATATCAATAAATTGTTAGAAGATTGGCTACTAGGGCACCAAATCTCCAACACAGTAATTAACAAACACGAACAAAACACAAAACAGTTATGAGTTTTTAAGGGATTTCTTTACAGAGTCCTAAAATAAGAAACTGAAACCAAAACAAAACAAAACAAAATAAAGCTAAATCTAGATCCCAAACTTATATGGGTTGTTAAAGAATCCAACTAAACAGTCAGAGAAGGCGGTGAAAGAGAGTGAAGAGATACATGACATTTGCATAAGACAGATTTTGGCATTTAATTCAACAATTACAATGATTGTGATTGGTTAGGATGGGTTGTGAAAGGCTTGAATTCCATAAAAATTTCAATTTCTTTTCGTGTTTGATCACGAATTACATTTTAAATAAATGTTATTTTTTATTCTTTTCCTTGTGATTGCTGTATTAAAGCTTTTGCCTTTGTAAGTAGCATAAGCAGGAAAAGCAAACAAAAAAATTACATAACCCCATTAGAATAACATTCGTTACCTAAATAGTAAGAATCAATGGTGAGCGAAGGCCGACAGATTGAAGGTACAACATAAGAGAGACAAACAAAAGATGAAGAGACGAGAAAGAAAGAGAAGATTGGAAAAAATGAGGGCAAAGTAATGAAAATTGAAATACCATACAGGAATATTTTTGAAACTTGAAAAAATTCATTAAAAGAAAAAAATGCTACCCATAAGCACTCCAAGTACTAAAGCAGAAAAGCATCTGGGTGTTTAATAAAAAAAATCACATCTAATACTAATAAAATTAAATAAGTATTTTTTGAAATAAATTGTCAAACATATGCGTAATGTCAAGGAATGCGGCTTTTTGCTTGTAGTCGTGCAGCACTTAGTTAGGTTTTATGCACAACACCAATTAATTAAACTTTAGATTTTTTGCAGAAGCTTGTTATTCAAGCACTCAGGAATTTGAGGTTATGCCTAACAACTAAAAAAGAGAAAACACAATAAAAAACTTTGTAAGAGAAAATTTTATAGCTTTACAAAGCTATAAAATTGGAGGATTATAGGATGGTAGAATAGTTTGGCCAAACGAGACCACCTCTTATTTAAAGCGTTTCTATGCCACCAATTTGTGGCCATAATTCTTTGTCTAAAAAATTTTATAAGATATTTATAAAGAATACTTTAGAATCCTAAACATGCTTGTCTATTTTAGAATACTTTAGGGTTTATTAATTAGTTTAGAGTTATTTTCAATATTCTATAACCTTTTGAAATGTACTAAAATTGTCTAAAACACACCTAAAGATTCGAGAAGGTTCTGGGAGCATCTAAATGGTTTCGGAACATTCTAGAAAGTTATGAAATGCCTTAGAAGATTCTGAAACTTGTCTTCTCTTTTTCGGATGTCCTTGTTTTGCTGCTAAAAATTTTACCTCTTAGAGGCGATTCGTGACAGTAAGCTTTCAATTTGCACTTGCACTTACGTAGTGCTAATTAGCTAGCACTACCAAATAAATTTTTAATCTTTACATTTATTAGCATTACCAAACAAACTATTAATCTCTATAATTATTTTGTTGTTTTTATTTCCCTGATTGTCGAAAATAATCTTCGTATACAGTATTTTGTTTTAGTTAGTTTATTGTATTATATTATTATTTGTTTAGGAGTAGTTAGTTTATGAGTTTACGGGAACATAATTCAAATAATCATTTGGTTAAATTAGAGTCATCAATAAAGAGTATTCGAGTTACTTCCTTAGTAAATATGACAAATGATCATTGAGTACTCGTAGATTAGAGTTAAGGCATCCTCCCCAATCAAAATTTGCATAAACAATTAGTTGCAATGTACTTGATAAAGCCAACATAATACCTGTGCCAGGACTACTTTTCACTTGGCGCTTTAAGGTAAGGTGTTTGTTGTGCTTGCATAAACTAGCTAAGCTTGTTTACTGCTTAAATAATATCAGCTCATGTGATTGTTAGATAGATTAAGTGACCAATAAGGCAATGGTAAATAGTTAGACTTGATAAAGGATCAACATCATCTGTACCAAGTCACAAATTTTGCTCAGCGCGTCATCTTAGCATTCCCATATCATGTAAAATATTCAATGCATATTTTCTCTAGCAAAGCAACTTCTTGTAATGATCGTGCAATCTCAATTCTAAGAAAATATTTAGGAGAACAATTCTTTAATGTTGAATTTATCATCCAACCTTTTTTTTTTTAATATATCTACCTGCTTTATCTTCAAGGGTATTATTTAAGGGTGTGCAACGATTCTTAGTTGAGCTAGAATAAAAAATAACCGAATTGAAAGGTTCGGTTCTAGAATCGAAATCGATTCCTTTAGGGTCGATTTTGATTCCAAAAGTGAAAAATTATATTTTATCAGTTCGATTGTAAGTTTACAAACTTTAGAATCGGTTCAAAACTGATGAACCGAAATGGCATGATGCATAAATAAAGCCCAATAAGCCTTGGACCGACAAAAGGTAACACAAGGCCATAGCTAAAGTCCAACAAAGGACGAGTGAAAACCGCAGCCAATTCAAGCCTATAGGGTCCCGACCATAGCATGGCAAAAACTTCAAACGAAACGAGGTTCGAGACCTCTAAGGTATAATAAAAGGTCTCGAACCAAGATGTAGAATCTTGAAACTTCCTTCAACAAAAAGGGTTTCGGGTATAGCATGGTGAAGATCTCTAACAAAAGACTGAGAAATAAGGTCTCAGACAAAAGATTTCTAAGACCTCTCAACAATTACGTATCGTCATAAGATTCAAGTTCTTTTTGAACTTTTCCATAACGAGGATCTATGGTCTGATAGACGAATTCTGCAAATAAGGCTCAAAATTCCATAATTTTCGAAATATCGATGTTTATAAAGTTAAGTTTTTATAATCCCCAGAACATTGATATGTTTGGGATTATGATTTCTAGATTTTTTAGAATTATAATAAGTTTAAAAGACTTAACAACGAAAGGAAAATGAGGCTTATAAAGGGTAACCAAGTACACAGGTTACGTTACACACATTAGAACACATAACATTCCCTTTACAAGTCTAGGTTGCCATTATTTCTTTTCTCCCTAAAACACCTCAAAGCAAAACCTTGATTTAAGCAGCATAAGGTTTTTGCCAGACCACCAGCTTTTACCCCATAGATTTTTTTTATGATTTCATATGAAACAACCATCAACTGAATGAGTGTCTGATTATGGTGCACAGAGTTCCTAAGAGAATTTTCGCTTTATCAACATCTAGCACAATCTATGGGAATCTTAAACAAAAAGTTGAAAACAATAGCGATTAAAAAAAAGGCCATGGTAGCAACGCAAACTTAAACTACCAGAAAATGTACAACAATAAGAGAGAATCAAGAAGGAAATTCTCTCGAAGCAGCAGCAACAACAAACCTGGATAGCAACAACCAATAATTGCCTCTTGGAGGCGTAGGTTATGATTCAAAAGCCTCATATCTGCTCTAAAATCCTTCCAACGGAGGGAACAGAGAAACCGCCTAGTGGATCCAAAGATTGGCCAACAACGAAAGAAAGCATGTAAAAAAGGACCGACAAATCCTAACATTGTTAAGAGAGTTGCGGAGATGAAAAGAATGCTTTAAGGCAGTTCCTTTGGCTTAAGGATGGCTGCATCATCAAAGGTGATAGAGAGCAGCACTCCCAACATCCTACACACCAAAGATCGTGAGGCGAGTCCCCGAGAAAATACCTTTAGAAGAAAGTATACCACTACATAAAAAGGAAAGGAAAAAGTCTCTGATTGCCCTCCAAAAAGGCCCTCAGTGCCCAGAAACCACAATACCACTTTCAGGTTTTTTTATGAACATTACCTTGTACCTTAATACTCACATGATGACCCAACAACAACCTATAAACGCAAGCGAGAATACAGGTCGGGTCCGGAAGATATGAGGGCATTTCTCAATAGAAAATGTTAAAGAGAGAGAGAGAGAGAAAGCTCTAAACAGTGCGAATCTAAGGAAAAAGAAAGTAGGGAACATGATTGCATGCTAAATCTACCTTCCACAAAAAGAGAATCAAATGTCAGAATAGGTCAGAACCAGGAACAAAAAGAATGACGTTCCATCAAGGGATAACACTCTCCATGAAGAGAAGAAACAAGAAGAGTGGCTAAAGTCCAGGAAGCAAGGATTTTCACACAACTGAACGCATCTCTTTCGCAAATCATTCAAAAAATCAAAAGACAATGAAATTTGCTGATAAAGCCTCGCCCTATAAAAGCAAAATCGAGCAGAAACACGAAGAACAAGTTTTGCGAGTTTTACCAAAGCAAAAGACACTTGACAAATTAGTGTTTCGGCCTCAAAGAAAATATTAAAGTCCTTGCCAAAAATAATTATCTGGCAGATTTTGTGACAAATAATGAGGAAGGGCTCAGAATCTTAGAACAAAGAGCCAGACGAGAAACAACTTATGAGCATCAAGCAATGATAATCTTTGAAGGAATTACATTGGCAAGAAACTCAGACAGGGCAAGGAAAAACTATTGGAAAATTCATTGCACAATTCTGCTTTAGATGCTCATGTTATGAATGTACGAGCTGAGAAAAAGTAAAGAGTCATTTAAGTCCTAATTATGTTTACAGAAAAAGACAAGGTTGGGGTATGTTACCCACATGATGATGCCTTAGTAATAAACTGGTAGTGGGAACACGTTAGCCTAATATTGGTGTAGATATAGAAAGTTGAACTGACATCATTTTCAAGGAAACGCTAGATTCCTTGGGTATTGAAGATCTAAGATTGAAACCAACCGAGACAACCCTCCATGGATTCGGCGAATCATACATCTACCCATTGGGCATAATACAATTACCAATCACATTAGGGGATAAACCTTATAAAAAAAACCACGATGGTTAAGTTCTAAGTAATAGATCTTAAGAAGCCTTATATAATGATTCTTGAAAGACCTTTTCTCAAGTCTACAAGAGCGGTAGAAAGTATCCATTACCCAAAACTGAAGTTCAAGGCAGGCGAAGGTATTGGCATACTTAGAGGAAGCCAAAAGAAAGCCTAATTATGCATTGCCACCTCATCAAAAAGTTCTTATTGCCTGTCAAAACGTCCTTGAGAAGAAATCATAGAGACTAGAGACGAAAATTTAGAACAATAAAGGATAATTGAGAGCTTGGGCAAGGAAGTAGGTCAAGGTAACATGCCATCGGCAATAAAGCCGATGGAAAAATTGGAATATGTTATCCTAAACGAGAAGACTTCATAAAAAACAATCAAAATCGAATCACACCTCCCTGAAGAGCAAAAGGCAGTGCTTAAGAACATTTTGAGACAATATATGAATGTATTCGCATTGACTTGCAATTAATCCCAAGTATAAACCTATAAAGCGGAAAAGGCAACTATTTAATGCAGAATGGAAGGAAGTAGTGCATGTCAAAATGGAAAATTGATGAAAGCTAAATTCATCAAATCCATTGCCCAGAATGGGTGTCAAATGTAATAATGGTAAAGAAATCCAATGGAAAATGAAGAATGTGTGGATTTCACAGACTTGAATAAAGTATGTCCAAAAAACAACTTTTCACTTTCTAGGATAGATCAGCTAGTGGACTCACGGCAGGGTATGAGCTCTTAAGCTTCATAGACGTGTTCTCGAGGTATAATCATATCAGAATACATGAGCCAAATCAGGAGAAAATCGCATTTGTAACTGATCAAGGGTTATATTGTTATAAAGTAATGCCCTTTAGACTAAAGAATGTAGAGGCTACCTTCTAGAGATTGGTTAATCGAGTTTTCAAACCTTTAATCAGGCCAACCATGGAGATCTATGTTAACGACATAATTACTAAATCGTTAAGTGCTCGTAACCATCCAAAGTATCTAAAAGAGACCTTCTTTTAATTGAGAAAATACAATATGATGTTAAGTCCTGAGAAGTGCAAGTTTGAGGTTTAGGCAGGCAAGTTTCTACGCTATATGGTTAGTGAACACGATATTAAGGCTAATCTACAAAACTAAAGGCGATACTAGAGCTTAAGTCTTTTACCACGCTCAAAGAATTTGAAAGCCTAACAAGGAGGTTAGCCGCACTGAACAGGTTTTTATCCAAAGCAATGGATAGATGTTTCTTGTTCTTCTAGATCATGAAAAAAAGGAAAAAGATTAAAAGGACAAAAGAATGTGAAAATAGCTTTCAAGAGTAAAACAGTATCTTGCATTGCCATCACACCTGTCACGCCCCCGCCTGTGAGGTCCACACGTGACAACCGCCACATACCTTTAAGACACATTCTTATCCCTGAACATGTCCCTCAGGCCTTTAAGACTACTTGGGTATCTGTATCATGTATACTCATTTACATGCATCTCAAAACAATTTCCAAAACAGTTCATATACATTCACATAAACATGTCTCCTCAAGACAGTTTCCAAACAAATTCACATATGAAAAATATATTTAATTTAAGATACATATAAAATACTTATCAAATTACATCGTTTATGCTCATAATTACATATATAAAATAGTTTTACAAAAGATACACAGTGAATTAATCCATCAAAGTCTGTGAATCAAAAATATCAATTGTGCCTGAAGGCATTACACCATTTACTGATCACCACCACCTACACAATTCTCTTCCTAATCTCGATCTCCTAAAAAATAGGAGGTGAAGAGGGTGAGTATATGGGGATATACTCCGTGAGTGGATAAAAAAAATACAGTTTAATAAAACAATTATTAATGCACGTAAAACAAATCTATGTTGATAAAACATAGCCTGCTAATCCAATCACTAGGCTGGCTCTTATTCTCGGTAGTTACCTTGGCCATGGTAACCTCGAGACCGTCAGTAGGCTTTATGCAAATAAAACAATATTCATTTATTAAAATATATTCTTTTTAATATAAAGAGAGCATGCACAATTTCAAATTTGCCCACCATTGATGTTTGCCTCGAGTAGTCATGTGGTGATACTCATGACTATCCTCGACAATCTTGCAAATGGGCAACATCACCATATCTATCAGTATAACTGCCCCACCTACGGTGTACTCACCTAGGCAGCCTCTCATAGATCTGTCCCTAGGTTACTGCCCTATAGCTACAGTCACATACATACTTGGCCCTCCCAGTCATCACCAATTACAAAGTTACAAACATGTATTTATTCAAAATCAATTTCATTTCATAAACATGCAATTTCAACATCAAACTTGGCCTCCTAGACATTTACATATAATTTTAAATATCACAGGCCATTCACATTTCTTTAAATAAAAATAATATCAAATCTATTTCTTAAAACATAAAACAGTAAGTTTCATAAAATAGTTTCAAAGCAACCATGTGTTTAGATCCACTCACAGTAACTGGGAGAGTCACCACTCCCAACACTAATCCTCGTGCCTCGTAGGTACTTCTCCCAGATGTTCAACACCTATAATACACACACACACAAACAAATATATATGTATAACTTTATCATTTTTGAAATTCTAATCACTTATTATTCATGCATAAAAATGTAAATGTTGTGGTCGTCATGTCTAAATTCTCTTAGTTTGGCACATTTAACTTCGCAAGGCTTTCTAATGAGGGCCATTTAACCGATTCCCAACAACGAAATCCCATGGCCGTATTTATTCCAAATTCCACATTTTCATTTAAAACAGGTTTACTCATTCCAAATCAATATTTAGCATGTATATCTTCATCATATACTTCCAATCATACCATATCATTACACGTATCAAAATTTCCTACGAAATTAAAAGTAAATCTTTCGGGTGAACAGTAACCTTAGGTTTCGACATGTTTAAAATCATATAAATTGTGTTTGAAATTGGTTAATGGACTTACTTGGCACACGTAGAAGTCCTTAGAACATCGAATCTCCGTTCAATCGATACAAACCCCAAAATTTGTAAGCGAAACCCTAATTTTCTTCTTTCTGAATTTCTGCGTGTTCTAGACTACATTTGGTATTACATTGTAAAGGAGAAAATGAAAAATCATATAGGCTCTGGATTTTAAGGAAACCTTAAGAGTTTAGTTTAGATTTGCAAGGAAATCCGAAAGTGAGAGAGGGAGAATGAGAGAAACTGTTTTTATAGAGAGAAGAGAAAAATACGTAAATGAAGAAATGCTGGGTTGGTTTCCCTCTTCGAAATTTATAAAAATGGGCAAAGTATCGATACTTTTAACCCAAGTATCGATCTATTTCGTAAAAGTATCGATACTTTGAAGTTATGTATCGATACCTTCCTTTAGTTTCAATTCTGGAATGATTATGGATTCTCGAGTATCGATACATTTACCCCAATGTATCGATAGCCTTGAAAAAGGTACCGATCTGGTTCACCTCCTAATTATTTTCCAACTCTCTGTTTTTCCATGTATCGATATTTTTCTTCTTTAAATATCGATCTCTTTGCCACGGATCGACACCCTTGAAGAAGGTATCGATCTGTTCGATGTGAAATTTCTCTCTAAGCTATTGACTTGCAAGGTATCAATACTTGTATTCATAAGTATCGATCCGTTCCATGGGTGTCGATCTACATTCTTTATGTATCGATACCCTTGACCTCAAGTATCGATATTTCCTATCCAATAATCTATTTTCTCATAAAAACTTTAAAATAAAAAATTTTCTTGGGGGCTTCGCCCTCGGACCCTCACAAGGAAGCCTCTTGACCCCGCTCGCTAACCTACTAGCGAGATCACCAATTGTGTCAGCATAAGGCATTATGAGAAAATTTATATACGTCAAATTCAAATTACTTGAGTTGTTTGATTCATATACCATACGTTAATTTATTTTGCCTAAGCCTTGTTCACGTGTCAACAATTCTTGTATTCATGCATATGTGATATTGAATGTTATCAAATGACCATTTTATCTTTATATTTGAAAGACAGGGTTTACAACACCTATCAAACCCTAAAGTCGGAGATGTACTGTATCTTTACCAGCATATCTATTACACCAACAAGGCATTGTTGAATGCCAAGATGAGGTATTCCCCTTGAAAAGTTAGCGTTGGCATTGGTGGTAGCAATTAGAAAGTTACGACCTTACTTCCAGGCTAATCAGGTGGTTATTTTGACAAACCAGCCTCTGTGACAAATTCTCTACCAACTTGATCTATCTGGCTGACTAATAAAAAGGTCGATTGTCGTCAGTGAATACGATATCTGCTACGAACCTAAAAAAAGCCATAAAGAAGCAAGGTTTGGCAGACTTTGTAATAGAGAGGTTAGTATTCAAATATCTCCTCACCCATCAAATTACAAAAGGTTCCTCAAATCAAGTACAAGGGAATTTACCCGTGCCACATATGATCGAACCAGTCTGAAATATAGTCATTGATGGAGCTTCAAATACACAAAGACGAGGAGTCGAAACTGTTTTGGTCAGTCCGAATGGAACTGAGGTAATGTATTCATTCAGTTTCAACTTTGAGGTCACCAATAACGAATCAATCTAGCTCGGACATTGAGGATTACAGGCCAAGACATTCACTATAACTCCCAATTAATAGCAAGTCATATTAGTGGAAAGTTTCAGGCTCTTGTAGGCCACATGCAAGCTTACTTAGACAAAGCAAAGCAGCTCTTAGGTATCCTGAAGATGGTTACGTTAAAGCAGATTCCAAGATTAAAGAACTCAAGAGTTAACATTCTAGCCAAATTAGCCTCTACATTCAAAAGAAGTACCCTAGACTCAGTTTCAATCGAGGTCTTACAGCAAAAGAGCGCTGAAGTGAAAGGTAATCAACTCGTCGCAGCCGAGCTCGATTATTGCCATTCTTAGATAGATGTGATAAAGTTTTATATCCAAGAAGGAAAACTCCCAAAAGATAATGATGATGCAAGGAAGATTAAAAACAAAACTACAAGATACACAGTTATTAATAGAGAATTATACAAACAGGGGTTTAGTACTACTTATTTAAGGTGCCTAAGACTTGAAGAGGCCACGCGCATTATGGAGGAAATCCATCACTGATATGCGGGTGGCAATAGGTGAGCGCGTTTTATGGTGCACAAAGTTTTAAGGCAAGAGTATTATTAGCCTACACTCTTACAAGACGCAACTCAGGTTGTGATAACTTATCATGAGTGCCAAATATACAGTGAAATATTGAGGCAGCTCCCTGAGAAGTTGACTTCTTTATTTCTCAATAAGGATTGGATCTCATTGGCCCTATGCCTCCTGCTCAAGCCAATGTGAAGTACACAGTCGTGGTCATTGATTACTTCACCAAATGGGTGGAAGCTGAACCATTGGCCAACATCATTGAGAAGAAGGTTAACACATTCGTCAAGCGTAACATTATTTATCTGTTCGGGATACCTCAAGTGCTAATTGTAGATAACGGAAAGTAATTCAAAAAGTCAAATTTCAAGGATTTTTGTACAAACTTCTCAATTGATCTTAAGTTTATGACTACTACTCATTCAAAGACTAGTAAACATGTGGAAGCTGTGAACAAAGTAATCAAAAAATCATTCAAAAAGAAGCTCAAATAGTATAAGGGTGCCTGGATTGATAAGCTTTCCGAGGTCCTTTGGGCTTACAAAATAACTCCAAAGGTAGCCACCAAAGAAACTCATTACTGTTTAGCATTTGGGTGTGAAGCAGTGATTCAAATCAAGATCGACATATCAACTTTCAAAGTCAGTAACTACGATAAGGTGAATAATAACCAAAGTATACGTTTGAAGCTAAACCTACTTGAAGAAAAAAGGGATTAGGTGATGATGAAGGCAGTGACCTATCAAAAAAGGGTGGTCAAATACTATTACAATAATTCTCAACACTATACTTTCCTAATCGAAGACTAGGTTTTGAGATAGGCCACCTTTAACACTAGAGTGCCAAGAGAAGGTGTTTTCAAGGCTAATTAAGAATAACCTTATAAGGTCACCCAGATCTTGAGACATGGAGTTTACAATTTAAAGTCTCTAGATAGAGTAGGGTTAAGAAGCCATGAAATGTAAAACAATTGAAATTGTACAACCCTTAAGGATTACCAGATATTTGTAAAACTTTTGCCCTGAAAGTAATGCAATAAAGTTACCATTTTCCGACGACAACAAGACTTTTGATAATAAAGATACATTGATGAATAGGTGATCTTAAGTTAAAGGACAAAAGAATCTCACTCGCCTGGATAATATTATCTATAGTTCGAATAAGCCCTAAACTAGGCCTCAAGATGTAAAAGAATAGAATGGTTCCCAAATGTCTGCATCTCATATATCCGGAGTAATATTATCCATAACTTGAATAAGTCCTAAGCTCGGCCTCAAGACATATAAGAGTAAAATGGTTCTCAAGTAATTACGTTCTATATTCACCTTAGGGTAATATTATCCATAGCTCAAATAAATCATGAGCTTGACTTCAGGACATATAAAAGCGGAATGGTTTCTATATGACTATATTTTACTTACACTTCGAGGTAATATTATCCATAACTCGAATAAACCTTAAGTTCAGCCTAATGACGTATAAGAGTAAAATGGTTCTCAATTGATTACGTTCTATTTTCATCTCAAGGTAATAATATCCATTGCTCAAATAAGCCATAAGATTAATCTCAGAATGTAAAAGTGTTTATTGGTTCCTAGATGACTATAATAAATAAATTCAAATTAGGATAATAATATCCTAAACCCATAGAAACTTTCAAACTTATGACATGTCACGGGTCAATATAGTTCCTACTTGAACATATTTATCCAAAGAGAGAAAATCTGAGGGCCAACTAGTAGCAGCTCAAATTTTACGTTCACAGCTCATCCAAACTCTGGTTATATTTTTTAAAACATTAACTAGCATTAATCAAGTTCTTGTAAGTTATGTAAAATTATCAAATATAAAACACAAGCGAAGAAGCAAAAAAGCCTACAAAAGTTTGTGAAATTCATTGAATCAAGTTCATTATAAAATAAAAAATAAATAAATAAATAATAAAAAGAAGAAGAAGAGAGAGAGATATTTTTATTAATTGGTGAGATTGGTTCTCTCATTAGAATTTGACTACGGAATGCACTATAGCTCTCATGGAGTCCTCGCAAGAATTGCATTGCCCGATCTTGATGAATCAAATCTATTACAATCTTGGCAGCCCCAGATGAAAAATTAGTCAAGTCTAATATATAGTGACTGAAAGATCCTTTTGGACGCAGTCATCTTTGCTATTTGGTTGAGAGAAACATTCCAGTAACTTCTTCCAAATTCTTCTGTTGATTCTGAATAAATGATGCTTGCAATAAGTTCTGGCACCATTTAACATAAGCCATGAAATGACCCGGACCAATTATTAATAAGGAGGTGAACTACATTCAGGCACGAGGATTGACCCATCAACGAAACCCAATTTATTCTTTTTCCCGTAAAGCCAAAAAATTTATCTTTTTTTTTAAAAACAATTTACAATTTATATAAATTTTATTATAAATAAATTTAATTTTATCATTTATTTTTTATTATGTATATTTAAAAAATAATTGATAAATATATTAACATAGTATATTTAAAGTAAAGTAAATAAAATAGAAAAATAAATAGTTTTCTATATTTAAAATAAATAAAATAAAAAATATTATTGCTGAAATTCAACACAACAGTAGTATCCATTGAGCTATAATATATTTTATCATTTAAATTAATGTTTATTTATTATTTAATATTTTATTTAAGTGTTAAGTTGAGGTAAAATCATTTAAATATTATAAAATTAGTCAGTTTGTAAGAATTTTTTAAAGTTGATCATAAATATAAAAGAGATTTAAAATAGAATTATATTGATAACTAATTATTCTAACATACAATCCAGTAGATCATCCTTTTCTTACCCCAGTAGTTCAAAACATTTTAAAGAACCTTCTATTAAATTAGAAGAATTAGAAACAAATTGTAGAATAAATTATACTCCACCAGTTGCTGAACCAATAGCTAATCAATCACCTAATTTACTCACTTTATTAGATTTTCAAACTATTAATATGATACAAAATGATAATTTTGAAATCGATAAACCATTTTTAAGAAAAGATTTTTATTTAGAAGAAAATAAAGACAAAAGAGATTGGTACTTTTCAACCTTTAGCAAACAAAAAACTAAAGAAATTAGGACAGAATGGTACAAAGAAATGAATAGACTAAAAATATCAATACTTTCTTTTATTTGGTTTAATAGTTATGCATGTAAAAATAATATACAAATTCCTTTTAAAACTTCTAATATTAACGTACAAACTTCTCAACTTAGGAAATAGGATACAACTAAACATGGAATTTTTCAATCGATTCATTCACCACTAGACCAAATTAGGATTAAAACTGTAGAAAATGACTTTATAGCTTCACCTTTCAAAATAGGATAAAATAGATCATATATAAAACCAGCGAATTTAGGTGACATTAAAAAAGTTTATGAACAAAATAATTATCAAAGTCAAAATTTGCATACTATATCTAAACAAATTAGTCACATAGAAGATAAATTAAATAATAATAAAAATATTATAACCACTACATAATTTCCAACAAATATTTCACCTCCATTATTTAAACCTTATAATTTACCTTAAAAAGATAGTGAACCTTTACGTTTTCCTAAATCAAAATTATTATAACAAATAAGTCAAAAATTAGCAAGTTTACCTGGCCCCTCAAATATAAATACTATAGGACAAAATAAACAAGATATCTAAACTTATAGTGACAGTGATAATCAATCTAATGAAATAAATAAAGTACAAAGATGAACTAGACCCACATTTAATTGGAAAAATAATCCTACTCGAAATTATTATCCTAGACCAACTCCACCTGATATACAATATGAAGAAAGATCAAAATACATTAGTGGTATTTATTCTGGAGAAAGAATTTATGAATAGATTTAGATGGTAGATCAGAATATGAAATAATGAATCTACTTCAAGAAATAGGAATAGCTTCTACAGCCTATAAAGCTCAAAAAGCTACAGATCATGAATGTGCAAAATTAATAGTAGCAGGATTTACAGGATCTCTTAGATATTGGTGGGATAATAGTTTAGGTACACCTAATCAAAATATTATACTAAATCATACAAAACAAATGCAAAAAGAAGATGAAGATAGAAATATTACTATACAAACTAGACAAAATGCAGTAGAAGTTTTAATTTATACAATAGCAATGAATTTTATACGAAATCCTCATGAAGAATTGCAAAGTTCAAAAATAGTCTTAAATAATCTTAGATGTCCAACTTTAGGAGATTTTAGATAGTATAAAGATGTTTTTATTACACACATATTCCAAAGATTTGATTGTAATGCCTTTTTCTAGAAAGAAAGGTTTGTTGCAAGATTACCAAAATTCTTTTCTGATAGAGTACTCAAAAAATTAGCAGAATACTCAGGAGGTAGTTCAATCCCTTGGGATAATATAGCTTATGGTAAACTTTTTGCTTTTATTAAGAAAGAAGGATTAACCTTATGCCAAGAACAAAAAGAAAAGAAAAAAACTGATAAGTATAGTTTTAGTCAAAGCGTAGGATTATTTTGTGAACAATATGGATATGAAAACATTAGGCCATCATCACATAGGAAAAAATACAAACCCAAAACTATTACGTACTATACAAAGCCTAGAAAACAAAAAGCCCAATTTAATTATCAAAATTATAGGAGAAAATATAGAAAGCCCAATACTTAATATAGACCCAAATATAATAAAAAGAAAGAATTAGTTTGTTGGACTTGTAAAAAGCCCGGACATACATCAAATAATTGTAAAATAAAAAATAAAATTAATAAAATATTTCAAGACCAAGCAGATCTTAGAAATAAACTTACTCAATTGTTAATTAGTGAAGAATCTAGTTCTAGTTCAGAAGATTTTATTCAAGAAATTCAA